>MU698714.1:25948-39384 GCA_026770625.1 Nicotiana glauca | reverse complement strand
AGGTGACTAAATATATATATATATATATATATATATATATATATATATATATATATATATATATATATCACCTTTTATTCGTTCCAGAAATTAAGAGATTCAATCCCAACCTTAGCTGGTATATCATAAGAATAAGCACCACAAGAAAATTCTTGAAGAATCTTCTATTTCTTCAATATATACCAATGTGAATTCTCAATCAATTTTCGCATTATAATTGAACCGAGATGGCCAACCAGTCATGCCAACTGATATTTATTTCAGTAAACATCTAATTTACTATGGCATGTGATTCCATTATCATGCTTTTACGTGTGTAGTACAAATAGAAGAAAATCTGGGCAACCTTTTATATTTACCCGGTATGATTATAGTAATATTAAGATATTCAATATTCCTTTCATTTATAGTCTCAAATGCCGACCACTTTGGCTAGTATATTTGAAACTTAATTTTTTTTAAACTTACTATAATATCAATGTCATGAACAATTTCATTCATCCGGATAGTAACCAATTAGTTTTTCCGGAGCTCTTCGTTAATTTTGTACTACAAGATCTTTTGTCACGAAAAAGATTATATCATAATAATTATCATGGTCAAAACCATCATAAGCAAAACCAGTTGTTGACTTTTGCCTTTAAAAACTTTTTATAAGGCACGGCAAAATATTTTTGGCGTACCACATATATGCGACCAATGACATACTCATGTAACCACATTGTAAAATGCATTATCTTTATTTCTCTCAAACCCCTCTTATAGGTGACTTGTGGCATTTATCCAACCATACATAAGCACGTTATTATGCATAATTTTTATCACATGAAGTATATATTTTCACATTCACTTTCAGGAATGAGTCTGCAGTTACAATGCTTATCACAAGTCACATTTTTAAGTAATGGACTATAATCATGTGAGCGTGTCTCGTATTAACAGACCACATCGATACATATTTTCTTCACCTTTGAAGGATTACTTTGAGAACCCTTATTGTTCTCCTTTTTACAATTACCATAATAATGACTATTATTATTTTAATCTTTGACACTGCCATGTTCATTGGTCAACCACTTGATTTTATTTAGGCTTATTACACCGCTATCACATTCACTTCAAGAATAGAGCAAATCAAGTGGGAAAAACCTCATGCTTTTTTCATGAAAAATACATTATTATCATTAATCATCATTAGACCATCAATATGGTACAGTGGGACTCATACCCAATGTCTTACCCATATAAAGGCATATAAAACTATTATGCGTTGGGATTCGAACCCAACTCTTATCATCATATTGCACCATGACTCAAACCCGATATCTTACTTTCGTAGTGCGTTGGGAATTGAACCTACCGTCTTATCCTCAATTAAAAGTTTACTGGTATTCATCCTCGAGCATTTAAAATTATACCATGTGGTTGTAAATTAAATTTTAATAAAACATAAAATATTACTACACTTGTTTTTGGTAGTCATATTGTTGATGCATAAATGAAGTTTCAAAAATATTATAGAAATTAGTGGCAAAAATAATTTATCTCTCATAACGTACATATCGTATAATATTCTAAATTATGTCATTCTGCAAAGTCCTTCAATTGAAAAAAAATAATTGACAATATTTTTAACGTTAATGAAAAAGTTAATACTGGAATGACTTTACCTTCTTGTTGCCTCCCATATCGGTTATAAAATAGGACTAGTCATGTATTCTCAGTCACAAGAAACTAAACATTAGAATTGTAATGCAATAGAATGTACTAAGATTACCATATAAAAATAATAAGATATTAGTTTGCAGATATACAAACTCACTTAATTTTTCGATATACAAGTTTTGATCAGTCAATACACATTCAAAATGATTTTCCATATGGATCGCATATTTGTTTATCAATAACTATTAAAATTATGCTATTAAAATTACCCGAGAGAAACTTACCTCACAATACCTTTTCAAAAGTTAGAACAGCGCATGATAGTCAACCACATATTTTATAAGAAAACCTTTCAGATAAAGAAAAATTTCATGACCAATAAAGAACTTTATTATTCCTTCAGTTATATTTGATACAATTCTTTGAAATTGCTAAATAAGAAAGAAAATCTCTATCTCTTCAAGAGGAATATTAGGTACGGCTAGAACATGTTTTTTATGATGTTGGACAATGTTGCAGATGTAAGTAACTCAATTGGACAGAGACTTGTGCTGATAACGTATTAAGAAACTTAGCTAAAAGTAACAATATAAAACAAGGAAAAACAACCTAAGAGATATAGAGAGAAAGGAGAGATTCTTATTTCTTCCATCTATTGAGCCAGGGTAGTACTTTGTATAGGAAGAAAGGTTCAGGGGCTAAAGTGTACAAGTTAGAAGTTAGTACCTAACTTAATTATTAAAATTAGTTAATACTTTATATAGTTAAAAAGAGTGTAGAAGTTAGTTTTTGTAACAGATTAGTCTTTCTCCTCCAATCGTTAACGAAATGGAGCTTCTGCAATTCTTCTTCTTCTCTCAATCATTCATGCATGGCTGCCCTCTCTGAAATCTGATATGGTATCAGAGCGGACGATCTAATTCCACTGTTTTTCTCCTCTTTCTATCAATCTCACAATTTAATTTGTTCTCTTAATTTGTTCATTCTCGTTGGAGGTCATCGTCCCAAAGCTAGGGTTCTTCATTCAGAGCAAAAATGGCGAATGATGGATTAAATGCTGAGACTGGATAGGGAAACACTCATCATGTTGAAGCAGTGCTAGGACACACTCATCCTTTGTACTTACGACCATCAGATATGCCGGGAGAGCATCTGATTGAATTCAAGCTGCTAGGGACAGAGAATTACAATTTGTGGTCTAGATCTATGAGAATTGGACTGTTTACAAAGAACAAAATTGGATTCATTGACAGAACGTGTAAGAAGGAGAATTTTGGGCAAAATTTGCATGATCAATGGGAGAGATGTAATGCATTTGTGCTATCCTGGATAATGAATGTTGTTACCAAAGAGCTTTATAGCACTGTGGTCTATGGATCTTCTGTGTATAATGTATGGAGAGATCTTAAGGAGCGCTTTGACAAGAGGAACATCTCTAGGATCTACAATTTGTCATAGGAAATTATAGCTCTCAAACAAGGTCTGGCTCCAGTCTCTGTTTATTACTCTAAACTGAAGGATCTATGGGATGAATAAGATGCCATGACACCTACTCCTTCATGTCCATGCCCTGAGTCAAGGATATTTTTGGAACATATTCATCAACAACGTCTAGTGCAGTTTCTAAGTGGTTTAAATGAATCATTTGCCCAAGCAAAAGGTCAGATTATGTTGATGATTCCAACTCCAAATATTAATGAAGCTTATGCAATGGCAGTGCAGGATGAGAGCCAAAAAGCCAAGGCAGCCAGTATCAGCAATTTGGAAATAGGAGCACAAGCAATGACTTACAACACAGGTCATGTAGCTAACTCATTGTCTTACAATGCAGGTTATGGAGCTAATGCTGTAGGCTATAATGCAGGGCAAGCATACACTGGAGGTTACAAGCAGAAGAATCAGTTGTATTGTGATTACTGCAAGTACAAGGGACACACTAGGGATGCTTGTTACAAATTGGTAGGCTATCCTGCAGATTTCAAACCAAGGAGGAAGAATTTTGGAAGGAATGCAACTGCAACACATGAGCAGATGGACAATTATACAACCTCCAAAGAACAGATAGAGAAGACAAAACCTGAGCCTACAGGACATTTCTTTACATAAGAGCAATACCTTCAGTTGCTGAAAATGCTCAACCAGGCCAACATCAACACCAACACTCCAACTGATACAACTGCCCATGCCAAGGTTACATGTATACCATTGTCACTTCTGAGTATGATCAAAGAAAGCAAATGGATTATTGATTCGGGAGCTACAAATCACATGGTGTCTAGCCTGCATCTATACATTGATTATATGGAGTTATCTAAGAGTAACTCAAGAAAGGTACAGTTACCTACTGGAGAGACAAGTATAATCACACACTCAGGGACTTCCAGCATATTAGATAACATAATGATCAAGAATGTGCTCTTTATACCTAGGTTTAGGTATAATATGTTATCAGTAGCTAAACTAACCAAGGACCTGGGCTTATTTCTTGCCTTCTTTCCTGCTTGCTGTATATTCCAGGACATTTGCAGTGGCAAGGTGAAAAGAATTGGTAGAGTGGAGCATGGATTATATGTGTTGGATCAAAGTATCAAGATCAACACACATGAAGGATTGCATGTGGGTCTCATTTCTTCTATATTGCCTATTAATAGAATAAATGCTGCTTTATTGCATAAACGATTAGGACATGTGCCAATGGAGACTATGAAAAGAATGCATATATTTAGAAACACAAAGCTTGTTGCCTGTAATGATCCATGTTCTGTATGCCCTTTGGCAAAACAAACTCGCTTGCCTTTCCCAGATAGCACTACAAAGAGTTATGCATTGGGTGATCTTATACATGCAGATGTGTGGGGACCCTTTAGAGTTCCTACTTATGATGGCAAACAGTATTTCTTAACTCTTGTAGATGATTTCAGCAAATTCACATGGGTGTGCCTTATGAACTCTAAGGATGAATCAGTTGTTGTACTAAAATTCTTCATTGCTTTGATTAAAACAAAGTTTTCTTCTACTGTTAAAATTCTCAGAACAGATAATGGAGGAGAATTTTTTAACAGCCGGCTCAAGGAATTACTTGGTGAAGAGGGTATTACTCATCAAAGTACATGTCCCTATACCCCTCAACAAAATGGGGTAGTAGAGAGAAGACATAGATACATACTAGACATTGCTAGATCCTTAAGGTTTCAAGCTAATGTATCTTTAAAGTTTCAGGGAGAGTGTGTTATGACTGCAGTGTATCTGATCAATAGAATTCTCTCTAGGATATTAGGTGGAAAATGTCCATTTGAGCTAGTGTTCAACAAGGTCCCATCACTGGATCATCTTAGGGTGTTTGGGTTCCTTTGTTATGCTGCAAACTTAAAGAAAAGGGACAAATTTTCTGCTAGGGATATTCCCGCAGTATTCTTGGGGTATTCTCAGACTCAAAAGGGGTATAAACTATTTGATCTAACTAATCGAGCAGTTTTTATCAGCAGGGATGTTATTTTCCAGGAAGATAGCTTTCCTTTTATGCAGCAGCCAGGTGAGTCCAGTCCAAACTCACCTATTCCATTCACAGATCAGGACAATAATACAACTGTGGCTGATCCAGATGCTCTATCCCCAACAACCACCTTTCCAAATGATGAATTTTCAGTTGATGTAATGCCTATAGATTCATTCCCTCCAAATATACAGGAGGACATGTCCCTCAATAGTCCTAGTGATGTTGTTTCTCCTACATCACATAATATGAATTCTCCTGCACTATCTACTGATAATACTGTTATGCACTCACCAACAATATTAACTCCACATGAAAACAACATTGAACCTCAAAATGAAAGCAACTTTGAACCTAGAAGAAGCTCTAGAACTTCTAGACCTCCTATTTGGTTGCAGAATTATGTAGGTTATCAAACAACTGCCTATCCCATTTCTAACTCTGTCAGTTACCTCCATTTAAAACCTCACTATTCAAAATGCTTAGCCACTTACTCTTCTGATACAGAACCAAAAACTTTTGCTGAAGCTGCTAGGGACCCTAAGTGGGTTGAAGCCATGCAACAAGAAATTCAAGCCTTGGAAGATAATCAAACATGGAGCTTAGTACCATTGCCATCTGGGAAGCAACCTATAGGATGAAAATGGGTGTTCAAAATTAAGTATCATGCTTCAGGAGAGATTGAGAGGTACAAAGCTCGACTTGTGGCAAAGGGCTACACACAGAGGGAGGGCCTTGACTACACTGACACTTTCTCACCCGTTGCTAAAATTGTAACAGTCAGATCAGTTGTGGCAATAGCAACTTCCTCTGGTTGGCCCCTCTATCAGATGGATGTTCATAATGCCTTCTTGCAAGGTAACTTAGTTGAAGAAATCTATATGCTTGTCCCTCCTGGTTTCTCTAAGGGTATTGACAAGCAGGGGGAGTATGTGTGCAGGATACATAAGTCCTTATATGGGCTTAAACAAGCATCTCGACAATGGAATATCAAGCTATCTGAGGCACCACAGACCATGGGGTTCTCTCAGAGTCACTATGATCATTCTCTATTTACTAAGAAAACAGACACATCTCTTGTTCTAGTGCTCATTTATGTGGATGATTTGATAGTGACTGGGAACAGCATTACAGAAATTAGCAGGACAAGAGTTGAGCTGCAATAGTGCTTTAAAATGAAGGACCTTGGAGAATTGAAATTCTTCCTTGGGATTGAGTTTGCTAGATCTGAAAAGGGGATATACATGAGCCAGCGTAAATATGCATTGGAGCTGATCTCAGAACTTGGATTAGGTGGAACCAAACCTTCAAGCACACCATTAGAAGTAAATCAGAAGTTGACCTCTATAGATTTTGACAAGTTAACTTCTTCTGATGCCACTTCTGATGCAAATATTCAAGACCCTCTCTTGAAGGATGCTAGTGAATATCAAAGACTGGTGGGAAGACTATTGTACTTAACAATGACTAGGCTAGATATCTCATTTGCTGTACAAACATTGAGTCAATACATACATTCTCCCAAACAATCTCATTTAGACGCAGCAATGAGAGTTGTCAAATATATTAAAGATGAACCAGGGCAAGGACTTCTGTTGCCATCTTCAGGAGATGGGACACTAAAGGCATACTGTGATGCTGATTGGGGAGCATGTCTCCAAACTAGAAGGTCAGTCACTGGCCACTGTGTATTCTTTGGCAATGCCTTAATTTCCTGGAAATTAAAGAAGCAAGACACAGTGGCAAGAAGCTCAGGTGAAGCTGAGTTTAGAAGCATGGCTTCTACTACAGCAAAAATTGTGTGGCTCATTGGTTTACTTGGTGAATTGAATGTAAAGTTACAACTGCCTGTGGCTCTATACTGTGATAGCAAGGCAGCAATCCAAATAGCGGCAAATCCTATCTTTCATGAATGTACAAAGCATATTGACATCGATTGCCACTTCATTAGAGAGAAAATAAAAGCTGGTATCATCAAGACAACACATGTGAATACTAAGGAGCAAATAGAAGACATGTTGACTAAGGGTCTGGGAAGAGCACAACACCAGTACTTACTTTGCAAGCTTGGAGTGAAGAATATTTTTCTACCCTCCAGCCTAAGGGGGAGTATTGAGCCAGGGTAGTACTTTGTATAGGAAGAAAGGTTCAGGCTATAAAGTGTACAAGTTAGAAGTTAGTACCTAACTTAACTATTAAAATTAGTTAATACCGTATATAGTTAAAAGAGTGTAGAAGTTAGTTTTTGTAACAGATTAGTTTTTCTCCTCCAATCGTTAATGACAATGGAGCTTCTGCAATTCTTCTTCTTCTCTCAATCATTCATGCATGGCTACCCTCTCTGAAATCTGATACCATCTATTCAAGTGTCTATAATATTACTTATCATCCACTAGTTATAGTATTACACAAAGGTATACAAAAGAATACCATAAATATGACATTAAGTATTTGAGATCATGTAGGAAGATCGTGGGGGATTATGGAGGTATGAGAGTTACGAAGTTATGAAGATAATGAAGAACAATAGTGGGTGTTATAGGAGTTATGGACATTCACCGTAATCTAACATTTCATAACAATTTCTACATTTAAATCGGTGTGGCACCCGTTATTGTCAAATACTAGATCCGCCTCTCTGTTAGTAAACCCTCTTACTGTTCCCACCTGTTCTCTGTCATCTTTATCATCATTTAGCACGACATGTTCGGAAGTTTTTGGCTTTCCCGCCTTTTAGTAATTGTTACAACCACTACTATTTAGAAAAAAATTAACTCCTTTTTCTCGTACCAAAATTTTCAAATGCTATCAATTATTGCGAGATGGTCGGGTCGTAAGGGCAAAATCACCTCAGCTCTTAATCCGACAGAACACTTAAATGATTCATTCCCTTATATTAGACACATTATTATTCAACTTCATCACTATCATCAACACTCATTTTCACAAAACCCAACTCAACATTACGCCTCTCTTCTCCAATCTTGCATCGCTCGAAAAGCAGTTGAGCCTGGAAAACAGCTCCACGCGCATCTCTGCCTCACTGGTTTAGGCTACAACATTAATTTGGCAACGAAGCTGGTCAATCTGTATTGTGTTTGTGATAAATTGTCGAATGCCCATCACCTGTTTGATAGAATTCCTAAAGGAAATATTTTTCTTTGGAATGTTTTGATTCGTGGGTATGCTTGGAATGGACCTTACCGGGCTGCAATTTCTTTGTATTATCAAATGTTTGATTATGGGCTTGTTCCTGATAATTTTACCATTCCGTTTGTGTTAAAAGCGTGCTCGACCTTGTCAGCGATAGATGTGGGGAGGGATATTCATGAACACGCGAAAATAACGAAGTGGGATAAGGATGTTTTCGTGGGTGCTTCCCTTATTGACATGTATGCTAAGTGTGGTTGTGTTGGTAGGTCGAGGCTGGTGTTTGATAATGTTGCAGAGAGGGATGTAGTTGTTTGGAATTCAATGCTTGCTGCTTACTCACAAAATGGTCACCCTGAGGATTGTTTGTCTTTATGTGGTGAAATGGCATGGGAAGGTGTTAGACCTACTGAGGCGACCTTAGTGACTTCTATTTCTGCTTCTGCTGATGTGGCGGCCCTTCGACAGGGAAGGGAGCTTCATGGGTATAGTTGGAGACAGGGTTTTGACTCTCTGGACAAAGTGAAGACAGCACTCGTGGATATGTATGCCAAGAGTGGGTCCGTGAATGTTGCTAGGATCTTGTTCGAAGCACTCGAGGAGAAAAGAGTTGTTTCTTGGAATGCAATGATCACAGGATATGCAATGCATGGTCATGCTAATGCAGCACTTAGTTTGTTTAATCAGATGGTTGGTAAGGCTCAGCCGGATCATATAACTTTTGTTGGGGTTTTATCTGCTTGTAACCATGGAGGTTTGTTGAATGAAGGGAGAATGTATTTTGATTCAATGGTAAAAGATTACGGAATTGAACCAACCATTCAGCACATTACATGCATGGTTGATCTCTTAGGTCATAGTGGTCGCTTAGCCGAGGCTTATGGACTTATGATGCAGATGAAAGTTATGCCAGATGCTGGTGTCTGGGGAGCATTGCTTAATTCGTGCAAAATCCATGGTCATGTGGAATTTGCAGAATTGGCATTGGAGAGGTTAATTGAACTTGAGCCTGATGACGCAGGAAATTACGTGATTCTGTCAAACATTTATGCCCAAGCAGGTAGATGGGAAGGTGTTGCAAAGCTTAGAGAACTAATGAATGAAAGAGGTGTAAAGAAAACCATCGCGTATAGTTGGATTGAAGTTAAAAACAAAGTACATGCATTTCTCTCGGGGGATACCTCTCATCCTATGTCTGATGAGATTTATGCAGAGCTAGACAGCTTGGGAGCACGAATGGTACAAGCTGGTTATGTCCCAAACATTACACCTGTTTTCCATGATGTGGAAGATGACGAGAAGAGCAGAATGGTCTGCAGCCACAGTGAAAGGCTAGCGATTGCTTTTGGACTAATTAGTACACCCCCAGGGACAAAGCTCTTGATCACCAAGAACCTCCGAGTTTGCGAGGACTGTCATGTCGCAATCAAGTTTATCTCAAAGTTAACAGAGAGAGAAATCACTATCAGAGATGTCAATCGCTATCATCATTTCAAGGATGGCCTCTGTTCTTGTGGAGATTATTGGTGAAACGGGTCTAGGAATTTGGATGTTGACAAGGGAGATGAGAAACCAGTTGCTCCTTAAACAGAATTGGCTTTTCTAACTGCATCAAAAGGAAAATCATCAATTGTGTTGGCAAAACACAGAACTCCTTAAATGTGATCCTGTTCTTGCTGTCAATAAGGAAACAGTTCTAATTAGGATTCTGAAGTTGCACGACAAAGAGATATTGGGTTTGGCCAATGTAAAGATTGGATCTTGTAAGGAAAACGTTAGGATGTTGAAGAGAACTCTGATTCATTCCTGCACTTAATCTTTGTTGCCACACCTCACTTCACGTCAAACATCATCTACTCTTGCAGCTCACATAGATTCGCCATGAGATAGTTACTGGCCTTACCCTGTATATCTCAGTGGTGAATAACATGGCCAATGTATATCTCTTGCAGCCAGCTAGTATCTTCATTCATAGGTACTTGTAACTGCGATCTGTGATGTATTTCTTTGTCAAACTCCTAAGGCTGAGTGGAAGTCAGCATTGCCATGGTCAATTGGCCAAAAGACCAATTCAACTATATTCTCATCAAAGGTATTTATCTCAAACAGCTGGTCATGAACGGAAGCCTCTATACTTTGAATACATCTCTCCAAGCAAACCACTGACCATGTTAATTTTAGCATGCTAAATCAGGTACTCCATCTATCTCAATTTGTTCAGCACTACTACTTTTTTTTTGTCCGTCGCAAAAAGATTGATACAAATTTATACCAAAAAACTTATATTTACTTTTCACTTTTGCCCTTGTTGAGATGTTTCTTTTATGGGTTGACCATGATTTGTGTGGACCTTATGAGAAGTGTCTTTTGACTTTTTTACACACTAAGATTACGTGTCAAAAATCCTCCTTTATATTTTAAACACCATATTTCCTCAAAATGGGGCTGAGGGAGTATTAGTCTGTAGCTCTAAACTTGTATCATTTTGGATTCACAGCCAGGAATCTTGTTAGAATGAAAAAAGAATAAAAATCTTAGAAAGGAGAACATCCATACATACAAAACGGCCTGGTGACATAAGCATCTTGAAATAAACTCCTATAAATTGATCATTGTTCCTGACATATCGTTATTCATTACTAACATTACCATTCACAATATGGTTCACAATTAGCAAGATACCAGGAACTACTGGCGGGGGTCAAAATATAAAGAAGTAAATATATGAAGAAATAAAGGGGACTCAACATCTATTATATATACATAAAAAGGGCCTAGTATATATAGTGTTACTTTCTGGCGAAGAATGAACCCCCTTCCGGCCCCCTGGCGCTACCCATGCCGGGAACATGATCGAATTAAAAAAAAAGGTAGCAATCTGGGTTACATATATCTCCATGTTTGATATTTCTGGTCATTCGTAAGTGGGTCAAAAACCTTACTGCAAATAAGTCCTTATTCATGGCATATCATCAAAGCTACAACGTAAGATCTACGTAGTTTGCACATATGGAGTAGCATTGATGAGATGCCATGAATAGGATCTATTTGGAGTGGTTCTGAGTTCTGATGGATGGATGTAGTGTTCCTTGAGGATCTTTATATAGGTGATTTGAAAGGCTTAGCCAGGAATTACAATTAATTTGGCCTGACCCAATTGGGTATTTTATTAATATTTCGGATTGACTAAATGAAATAACGGATTCAGTTTGTTGGCATAATGCGCATGGAAATTAATGCATCTCCAATCCATTTATTTTCAAAATCTACTCGGTAGATTGCAAAATAAATTACTACTAATATATTATTTTTTTCATAAAAAAAGTTACTACTGACTGATGCATAATCAAGTTGTTGTTTAACAAGAGTCGGAACGGAAGGAGAGGAATGGATCTTATAGATAAAAGCGATCGTGCAAAAATTGGTAAAATTGATATATGTGTAAGTTCGAATCAAACATGAAACTAATAGAATCAAAGAAATTGAAATATTTTCTCTCAAGGGTATTATAATGAACACCGCAATCATAAAACTGTATTCTCGGGTGAGGTTTTTGATTAACTTTAGATTGGTGAATGGTAAGACCAAATATGGATGTTTAACTTAATTATATATTTAAGAGTCGGAGGTGAAGTTGTCGATTAGACTATAGTTAGAGAGTATTTTTTTATTGAAGGATAAAATTCAACAGAGATGAGAGTTGAAGTTGGAGTAGGGTATGAATCAAAGTATCAAACCTTTTGTAATGATTCCAATTTGTTGAACATAAGTAAGAAAGAACGTCAATACTAATACTCTAATAGGATGCAATTAGGGTTTCGAAAGAAAGAATTAGAAGATTAACTACTAAATAGACGATCATGAGCTTCATATCAGCCTACTGAAGGATAGGTTTCGAAGATGATGAGTGAGGAAAGTGAAGACAAACAAGAGAGAAAGGATGCGATATATGAGAGAGAAGGAATCAGAAACAGAGGGAGAACCAACAACAACAACTACGCCTTAGTCCCAAGCAAGTTGAGCTATATGAATCCTCACTTTTCTATCTAACCTGGTATGCCTGCGCATCCATCTCAACATCCTCTTTTCTGTCACCTTCATCTTCTAGACATGGGAGTTCTTGACTGGCCAATACTCCACCCTATACAACGAGCTCTCTCCAGAATAAGCTAAGAAAAATCATATTTTTATCAGGTATAGAGGGTATTTGTGCCAAAGATAGTCTCCTATCACATGGGGTGTCCACAAAGATTTGTAAAGATATTTTAATGAATGGGAGGTAGAGTAAGCTGTGGAATTACTACAATTACTAGGTACAACAATGGTATAAGAAGATAAAGAGGGTGTTATGGTCTGGACAACAACTAATGATATGAAATACTCTGTTAAAAGCTGTCATAACACTCTTCAGAACCAATCTGAGCACTTTGAGCCAAATTGACCCTGGATAATGCTACGGAAGACAAAGCATCTGTCAAGGTAACCTGTTTTGGGTGGGTTGTCATGAGAGAGGCATGCTTAACCTAAGATAACTTGCAGAGGAGAGGTTTCATTTTAAGTAACAGATGTTATCTTTGTGAAGAGGAACTGAAATCCGTCAATCATCTTTTATTCATTGTAAAGTTGCTATGCAATGCTGAGAGCCTTTCCTAAATCTGTGTGGTGTAGTTTGGGTTATGCCTTCAGATGTTAGGAGCTTATTGGTAAGCTGGAATGGACAGAATATAGTAAAGATCCAGAAACAGTTTAGGATGACTATCCGTTTGTGTATTTTCTGGATTATTTGGAGAGTCAGGATAAAAAGAATAACATTTCTAGAGTCAAAGAACCTTTGTCTGCAAAATCTATTTTTTTGCTGTCTGTTTTTTTGTACTTTTGTGTACCTTCTTTGTCACGCCCCAAATCGAGGGACATGACCGGCGCCAGACCGGGTAGCCCCAGTCAAGCGGACCTGGGTGCCTTTCCTAACCCACGTGTTACCCCTGTATTTTTCATCACTTATTAACCAAAGGATTAAGCAGTTTATAATTGAAATCACACTTTTTCAAACATTCACAACATGCTTAATTACTTAACAAATTTACAACTTACAAGGCCCGACATATATCTACATAAGTCCATAATCCCA
>MU698714.1:9391-22736 GCA_026770625.1 Nicotiana glauca | reverse complement strand
ATATGGATAATAAGTAGATATCGACGCTAGTTAATTACGTTGAAGCGCTTTATATATAGTTACTTTAACGTGTATATATAGGTTCCACTAATCAATTGACAACGATCGTTCTATTTCGGGATATAATTATCATATTTGTGGTTGTTGTATTTGTATTGTGCTCACTTGGATATATATATATATATATATATATATATATATATATATATATATATATATATATATATATATATAAAAAGTATAACAAGGTCATGGAAATAAATTTGAGCTTCACTTGTTAAAATGTACTCCCTCAGATTCAATTTAATAATTCCCTACCTTATTTTCTAGACTACCGATCACACTTATTATGATTGTTACGTAAGCTATAGCATAACACTTCTTCTACACTATCAGTGCATGGATGTTAAACTCTTCAAAATATTATTGTAATAACTTCATTTGACTCTCACTAAAAAAAATGTGAACTAATACATTTTGGGATGAATGAACACTAAATCAAAGAAGTTATATCATCAAAGGCTTTTTTATTTTTGGGAAAAAATAGCGGATATACCTCGTAAAGCTCAGATATCGGTGGCACCACTCGTTGAGTGTATGGCAAGGTAGCCACTGTAATAGCTATGTTGATTGATCTTGATGATGAAGTTGCCATATAGGCAAGAACTCCTTTATAATCACTCAACTATATCTCAATCTTAAATTTCAAATTAGTAGGAGCTAACCTTATGAATCCTATACATCCATTATATTCCTCACAGTTCAGGTCCTCGTGTTGGTTGGCATGTTGTAAATGATTTAAATAAAGTAATGATACTAATATATTATTATTGTTGCGACAATCTTTTTCGTTTTTCCGAGCTTGGAATCAACTATACTTTGTGAAACACACAGACAGACTTTAATGACATATGTAGCATGCAAGTATTTATCTAGGTCGTTTCCTTAAAAAAAACAAAATGAAGTAGCCGGTAGCATGCACCACAACCAACTCCATTCTTATATAGCTTCTAGGATACGGCAGTAACCAGGGGCAAAAACACCTTGTCCCGAGCAGTGTCACATGACATTTTGCAAGTTCAAAGGTTAAAGCAAATGATTGTACGAACCACTTTAGGTTTATAATTTAATGTAATTTGAATTTGCTCGAGGATTGTAAATATGAAATTAATTCACAAGCAGGGAAAGTGGTGAGCTGCTTGCTGTTCCTTTGCCATGAAAAGTCTTATATATAGTAGGTAGCTTTAGAAGCATAACTATGACTGTAGCCTAGAACAGGCAGAAGAAAAATCATGCAAAGAATAGTATAAACATGGTTCACAGAGATGGTCATGCTCTTTTGCTCATTAGAAGATGAAATTTAAATGGAACACTGAAAAATCTAAATTGAAGAAGCGTTAACTGGATGATGAGATTCCCTATTTGTAGATGAGTCTATTGACTTTGCTTCATTGCCAACTTTGTATTAGTTTTCATTAGCTTTTACGCGAAAAGAAATATCGTATGGACAAGCTGGAAAGAAAGGAACTAGTGATGTTTGAACGATATTTCATCTACAATATATACACAAGAATGCAAATGTCCGCACCTGTTAACTTTTTGGACTAACTTGCAACATGTATATAACCTAAGACATACTATTAATCACTAAAGTTGGATTATTTATAATAAAAAGGTTTTTGATTTGTCGGCTGCAAAAATAGATTTGCAATAAGTAGTTTAACTATGGCCGAATAAAATTAAAATAAACCTCCAAAAATTGTACAATTTTCAATTTTGTACATATATTGCATAGAAGTGTAAAGAATGAATTGAATAAATGACATGTTCTTTCGCTAAACTAATAATTCATCTTTGCCTAGCTCCCCAACTTCAAAAGAAAGAATATGAAGCTGTATGTGTTGTTACGTTGCTTTTGAATCAGAGGTAACCTTGTGCATCTCCATCTAAGTGTGTTACAACCTTAAGGGGCCTCCCCTCTGAAAAGTGATGCGTCCCTCTGAACAGATGCAGCTAGCAGGTAGTTCCTAATTCACATTGTCAACGATCCTTAAATTAGCTGTGTGCGGTACAAAAGGAATTACACGGAGGAAGGGATAGTAGTAGTGTTGCACATGCACTCAGGGACAGGGTACTTTGTAACATCCCTTCCTGTCTTTCTGAGTTCTGGCTGACCTAACGAATCTTTGTGCAAATCCAGTATAATTCTGTTGAACTCTGCCTCAGAGAGAGAATGGTTAAGAAAATGTGGTAGCATCTGCCTCTTATTAGGAGTTATAGTCTTTTTGTGCCCTGCATAGGCCCTGTGTCCCTGTTGCAAAAAACAACCACAATCAACGATAATAAAGGAAGCTCATAATAATGTGGGACCAATGTACGTGAACTATTACCAAGAAATCGTATAGACTGGAGGCAGTACCTGAATTGCATGGCCCATGTTTCCACCATGAGACGGCATGAAGACGTCGCTGTTCTCAGACACTATGTAGTCAATAGCAGCCATAAGTGATGCTTTCTTTGCAAATGGCTCAAGCTCCCCAGTCAAAGCAAGATCCTCTTTGTTATAGAAATGAGGAAATTCCTTGGTCAATGGCTGCAGGGCTTCTTTCCCGCCCAACGGAATTCCACCAGCCCAATATATTCTAGCACCCTTTGGAGCTCCCAGAGCCTTGATCAACCTAAACAAGATATTGCAAATTTGTTAAAATCAGATACATTTTCAAACTTCAATACAACAGTTTCTCATGAAGTTTAACACTTACCTTGCAACTTCCAATGCGTTCAAAGGGCAGAGACCAGAAAGTTTTCTGTCATGGTAGGTCATGTTTGACCTTGAAGTTAAGAGGTCAGGTCTGTGCTTCCGCTCATTGTATATCATTTCATCATACTCGTGACTTAAACCAGGAAGACATCCAGTCCTCACCCACACATCCTTCTCCATTCGCAAATGAAGAGCAAGATATGGTCCCTTGCTCCTCATCCTCTCTGTAAGTTTGTTACCAAGCTCTAAGATCGATGGGTTAAACCTCAAAGCATGAAAAGCCACCTATAAGTTCACAGAGCATTAAATTAGAAGACGCCACATTTTTAGAATTATTGCCACAGAAAAAGCTAGGTGGAGCATCCAGAATAAATCGCCATTTGCTTGTTACTCCTATATAAACTAGTTAAGGAGCAAGTTTCACAAAACTTTCAGAAAGCTTGTGTCCCATAATACACTAGAATAACACACATTTAACCATAGAATAATGAAATTTTAGTTTACCTTGCCACGAAGTTTCTGAAGATCGGATGGTAGATCCTTAGATAGCCTTGAGTCAAGACCTCGCAAAAGAAGAACTCCATCCCTTCTAAGCTGCAGCAAGATCAAACAAAACTGTAAGTACAAGAACCTTCGGCGTCTTCTAGAAACAATAGACAACTTGTTTACAATCACCTTTCACTAGAGATTTCAGTTAGACAAACCAAACTAATGAATGAAGCTATACACCAATGAAATATCCTTTTCAACTAGCCTAAGATTCGTCTTTTTGGTTAAATACTAACCTGTGGTGTAAGGGTAGGTGTTGTATTAAGCAAAAGAGAACAGCAGGGGACTAGACAGCTAGACCTTACCTCAGAATACAACACAAGAATGGAAAACCAGTCCCTTCTTATCTAGACTAAGACTTGAAGTAGTATTTATATCTTAATTTTTCAGGCATTTATGATCGGTGCAAGAGTATAAAGACGTTAAGGATCAAGGAATACTTACTAGTCCACCACAACCCTTGTTGGTAGCTGTCGTAGAGTTAATTCTAAGACTTTGGAATACACCAAAGCTTAAAGCACTCTCCAGTTATTTCTAACATATAGCAACATGGACTTACTAAAAACCATTGATCATGCACTGAACAGAGCTAAGATACCAACAAAAATAGAAAGAGAAAAATCTTTCCGTACCACCATAAACGTTTTCTCACCTTTCTGGTATAATGGGAGCGTATCCATTGAGGGGAAGCATGGAGAGGAGTGTGTTTCTCCTCCACTGGCCTTGTCATAACATGTATAGACGGAAGCGATGAAACTATTCGCACGTCATTTGCCAAAACCTTTTTGAAATGATCCATGTCAAAAATATCAGAAAACTCACTGCAACCACAAAAAAAGACCAAGCAAAAACAGACCATACATTAAGAAATTTTGGAAAAGAAAAAAAATACACAGAAATTAGTTGAAAGAAGAAACCTTTCATCACCCCAAATAGGATTGACTTGGAAAATGGGAACAACTAAAGCAGCACCAAGAATTCTTGCAATGACAACAGCATCAACAATCTGATTTCTCTGCTGATTCATTCCCCCAGAAACTACTACCATTAGATACTTATTCCTATCCTTCAAAATCTCCACACTTGCCTTTCTGTACTCTGCACTAAAATCCAAACAAGGCCTGTAACCCAACCCATCAGGTTGCTTCCAGAACTCACTACTCTTTTCATTCACTATACTTTTTTCATTCACAGTAGAGATTTGACCCTTGGAACATGGGTATTGTGAGAAAGGATCAAAGTTCAGCCACATATTTAACAGTATCCCAGCAAAAGCAAAGAGAAAAAGCAAGAAAATCCAAAATCTTGGATTAGTGAGCAAAAGCTTCAACTTGGAAGGATCAGTAGTCTTTGTCTTTTTCTTGGGAGCTTCTTCTAGTAGAGTTTGAAGAGCTGAAGAAGAAAGTGAATTAATTATCTGAGATGGCACTGCAATGTAACATTGATGCTTCTTGTTGCTCTTTGATACAACCATCCCAAAAATACACAGACCCCTTTGTGAACTCTAATTGATATATTAAGACAAGATTTTCTCAGAGCTTTCTTGGAAAGTTTCCAGAGAAAGAAAATCGGTAAGTAGAAAGAGAAAATGGGTAGCTGGAAAGCTAGAAAGAAGGACGGCGGGAACAAATGCGCGTTTAGTATTGGAAGTGAGTCAGAGAAGGTAGGCGTGTAGTGTCAGATGGCTTTTGTTTTCTTTCCTACTTTGCCTTTTTTTTTTTTTTTGGGTAAACTAAGGGCCATAAAAACATCTTTTTTAAAAAAAATTCACTTTTTCCAGAGTCAGTAATTAGCTATAAAAATTTTAAATTTCATTTGGCCAAATATATAACTGGGCCCTTAAACTTGACCTTTTTTGTCACTTGGGCACTTAAACATAGAGTTGTTCCTATCAGACCATTCAACTAAATCACATATGTGCCAATTAGATACTTCGTAGACCGTCTGAGAAAAACTTTTATAAAAATTATTGGATATGTAATTAGTTGCAGTTGTATATTTGATAGCTTTTAAGACTTTCTTCTTTGCTTATGAAGCTTTACGGCACTAAAGTACGATTATAGGAGATACCATGAAAATTTTCATAAGCACTTTGTAGTGACATAATTGAGTGCTTATGAAACTTTACGGCACTTGTAAGCTACTAGAATAAAACTTTACAAACTAGAACGCACAAGTGGTTGATAGAAGTTGCATTTTGACATTAACAACTTTTAACAAAAATAGTACTTCAACAAAAGAGCAAAGCGATATACAAATGCAACTATTTCATAAGCAAAGAAGAAAGCCTTAAAAGCTATCAAATATACATTTGCAGCTAATTACGTATCCAATAATTTTAATAAAAGTTTTTCTTAGATGGTCTACAAAGTGTCCAATTGGCACATATGTGATTTAGTTGAAGGGTCTAATAGGAACAACTCTATGTTTAAGTGCCCAAGTGACAAAAAAGGCCAAGTTTAATGGCCCAGTTATGTATTTGGCCATTTCATTTGAAATAAAATTCGGACGTTTTAAGGCCCCGTTTGGCCACAAGTTTTGGCAAAGTAAATTTAAAATTTATTTTCAAAACTCATGTTTGGCCATAAATTTTGCTCATATTTTAACCAAATTCCAAATCAAAAATTTCAAATTTCAAAATCAGCTATTGAGTTGATTTTGGGCCAAATTTCCAAAACTTGGGAATGATATACATGTTTTTTCAAAATAAAGTTGAAAAATATGTTTTGAAATCGTATGTCCAAACACATTTTCATCTTCAAACCAAACTTCACCCAAATCAGATTTTTCAAAATAAATTTGGGATCTATGGCCAAACGCTAGCTAAAAAACTTCAAAAAACTATTTTTAAAATTTTTTACTTCCAATTACTTATAAAAATTCTCAAAAAGCAACTCCACATTATATTCATGTCCAAACAACTCTAATTTTCAAATATCACTTTCACTTTAAAAAAAATTCAAAATTTCACAATTCTTATATCTAAACGCCCACTAAAGAGTTGTGAGATTTTCAACAGTATGAGTTGATAGCTCATTTAATTAATTGTTTAGTTTGATTGAATTAGATTAACTTTAAAAAAAATTAAATTAAAACTTATACAAAAAATGTGTAATATATAATATTTTATTCCAATATTAATTAAAATTCACATAATTTAAATATCAATAAGCAAAATAAATCATATAAATTAAAATGAAAAGATCTATTCTCTATTATAGTATTGGGGAATAACCAGGCAGCTCATAGTGAACATGTAAATGCAATTATAGCCTTACACGTGAAATACAGTTCGATAGCTCTTGTAAAATGGGTCAGGAGGCAACTACAACAACAACCCAGTATAATCCCACAAGTGGGGTATGGGGAGGATAATATGTACGCAGACCTTACTCCTGCCCTGAGGGGCAGGAAGGCTGTTTCCAGGAGACCCTCGGCTCAAGACAGTAACAAGAGACAATATATTAGTATTATCAATAGACTCATACTAAAATAACATAAAATACAGAACATAACATAAAATAACAGAATAACAGTAATATAAGAAATATAGTAAATACGAAAGGGGTGGACGGTAAACTAATATCCAACAGATAAATCCATGCATCAGTAACTGATCAATAGCATCCTAAGATTAACTCCTAACTGGCTAGTCTCACTCTAGTACGCTGGAGAAATATCCACACTTACCCTTAACCTACAACCTTAATGCTCGACCTCCACAGTCCCCTGTCAAGGGCAATGTCCTCAGAAATCCTAAGACGCGCCATGTCCTGTCTGATCACCTCTCTCCAACACTTCTTAGGTCTCCCTCTATCTCTCATCATTCCCACCACAGCCAGTCGCTCACACCTTCTCACCGGTGCATCAGTGCTCCTCCTCTGAATGTGCCTGAACCATCTGAGTTTTGCTTCCCGCATCTTGTCCTCTATGGGGGCCACGCCTACCTTCTCTCGAATATCTCCATTCCTAATTTTATCCATCCTTATATGCCCGCACATCCACCTCAACATCCTCATCTCTGCCACTTTCATCTTCTGGATGTGTGAGTTCTTAACCGGTCAGCACTCGGTCCCATACAATATGGCAGGCCTAACCACTGCTATATAAAACTTACCTTTTAGTGACGGTGACACTTTCTTGTCATACAGGACTCCCGTTGCTAACATCCACTTCATCCACCTCACCCCTATACGGTGTGTGACATCCTCGTCGATCTCCCCGGTCCCCTGAATAACTGACCCAAGGTACTTGAAACTACCCCTCTTAGGAATGACTTGAGAGTCAAGCCTCACTTCCACTCCCGCTTCCGTCGGCTAGGCCCCAAATTTGCACTCGAGGTATTCCGTCTTCGTCCTGCTCAACCTGAAACCTTTAGACTCAAGGGCATGTCTCCATACCTCTAGTCTCTCGTTGACGCCGCGTCGTGTTTCGTCAATCAGGACTATATCATCAGTAAAATGGGTCAGGAGGGTATTATTATAATTGCATACATATTAGCCCTTACAGACACGTATTACCGCTTTTTTCTATATTTGACACGTGGTTACTACAACATAAAATTTATGTCGCTATACTGCTTTCTGCTTACTCTCATCGTTGCCACTACTGCTTCGTTGGGAAATTCTGACATCTCCGAGTTCAGGTTACCACTTGAACAGATGTAGACTACCTTTTTCAAGTTTTTCCGATTGGCGCATATACAATAAAGGTCTGACTATCAATGCTATTTACATTTAAGATTTAGTTTGTTTTCCGTCTGAAGAATGTTTCTTCTCATATTCACAGCCAGGAATCTTGTTAGAATGAAAAAAGAATAAAAATCTTAGAAAGGAGAACATCCATACATACAAAACGGCCTGGTGACATAAGCATCTTGAAATAAACTCCTATAAATTGATCATTGTTCCTGACATATCGTTATTCATTACTAACATTACCATTCACAATATGGTTCACAATTAGCAAGATACCAGGAACTAGTGGCGGGGGTCAAAATATAAAGATGTAAATATATGAAGAAATAAAGGGGACTCAACATCTATTATATATACATAAAAAGGGCCTAGTATATATAGTGTAACTTTCTGGCGAAGAATGAACCCTCTTCCGGACCCCTGGCGCTGCCCATGCCGGGAACATGATCGAATTAAAAAAAACGGTAGCAATCTGGGTTACATATATGTTTGATATTTCTGGTCACTCGTAAGTGGGTCAAAAACCTTACTGCAAATAAGTCCTTATTCATGGCATATCATCAAAGCTACAACGTAAGATCTACGTAGTTTGCACATATGGAGTAGCATTGATGAGATGCCATGAATAGGATCTATTTGGAGTGGTTCTGAGTTCTGATGGATGGATGTAGTGTTCCTTGAGGATCTTTATATAGGTGATTTGAAAGGCTTAGCCAGGAATTGCAATTAATTTGGCCTGACCCAATTGGGTATTTTATTAATATTTCGGATTGACTAAATGAAATAACGGATTCAGTTTGTTGGCATAATGCGCATGGAAATTAATGCATCTCCAATCCATTTATTTTCAAAATCTACTCGGTGGATTGCAAAATAAATTACTACTAATATCTTATTTTTTTCATAAAAATATTTACTACTGACTGATGCATAATCAAGTTGTTACTTAACAAGAGTCGGAACGGAGAGGAATGGATCCTATAGATAAAAGCGATCGTGCAAAAATTGGTAAAATTGATATATGTGTAAGTTCGAATCAAACATGAAACTAATAGAATCAAAGAAATTGAAATATTTTCTCTCAAGGGTATTATAATGAACACCGCAATCATAAAATTGTATTCTCGGGTGAGGTTTTTGATTAACTTTAGATTGGTGAATGGTAAGACCAAATATGTATGTTTAACTTAATTATATATTTAAGAGTCGGAGGTGAAGTTGTCGATTAGACTATAGTTAGAGAATATTTTTTAATTGAAGGATAAAATTCAACAGAGATGAGAGTTGAAGTTGGAGTAGGGTATGAATCAAAGTATCAAACCTTTTGTAATGATTCCAATTTGTTGAACATAAGTAAGAAAGAACGTCAATACTAATACTCTAATAGGATGCAATTAGGGTTTGATGGCAGACAAACAGTGGGGGTTGCCCCGGTTGGCTTAGGCCATGATGATGCCATCGCTTCGGCGACTCAATTAGTGGTTCCAGTCGCTGAGATGGGAGTTAGTTCTTCAGCGGCTATTATTGTTGGTGAACCAAGCGCTCCTTCGGCAGCTATGACGGGTGCCTCGACCTCGCGGGCGGCAGGAGGAGGAAGTGATACTGGAGGAGACGGATACGAGTCCGAGTCCGACTTGGATCCTGATGGCGTCCGTATGATTCAAGAAGGTCTCACCAACTCAACGGTGCGTGCCGAAGGGCGATCTCGCTTCATTGAGGTTCTCGCGGAGTCAAACTTATTGCTCTAAGGGAATAGCTTAGTGCCACTATTTGAGGTGTTATGCTCGAAGACCGAGAACGCATCGTTGGGGGACGTCACAGATATCGAACTGATGAATGAAGTGGCCATGATGGGCCTGAGGGTACGTTACTACGACCTTAGTTCATTTTTTCCTTGCCTTAGTTAATTCTTTACCGTAATCGCTATTTTTGCTCTGCAGTCTTATCTGCTGGAGGTGGAAAGCATCCGCTGAACCCACATCCGCTCGGGGGTCTTTTTACGGGCGCTGGAGAAGTACCGTCGCTGTCGAGACCGGTGTCGGGAAATTTGCAAGCGCTTGAGCAACGAACCCCGTAGCTGGGCCTTGGTCGAGGAGCTGGTGAGGCGGGAGCTTCAGGTGCAGCAAGCACTTGGCAGAACGCGCGCCCTCGAGGAGCAGCTTCGTCAGAAGGACGAGGAGCTTGAGGTGGGAAGGTGGGACGCAGCTGAGAGGGAGCGCCAAGATCAGGCCAAGGCAGCGGAGGCCGCTGCGACATGGAACAGGAAGGTGGCCGCATTGGAGGGTGAAGTCGCGGCTTTGAGGCAGCAGGCGAGGACCGCTTCGACGAAGGCCTCAGGGTTGGAGGAGGCGCTTCGTATTCGTAAGAGGGAGCGGGGGTCGGAGAGAGCTGCCGTGGCCTTTAGAGAGGCGGGGCTAGAGGACCGCATTGGGGTCTTTGAGCGGGACGCCCAAGCCATGGCGGATCGGATCGCGGCCTTGGAGGGGGAGAATCAGCGCCTACGGGACCAGGCCACCCCTTCCAACCAGGCTCGCGAACTTTGGGTTTTTGCCGAGGCCCAACGCGATGTATATAAGAATTTGTGTGAGGCCGGTATCGTGACCGAGGCTGCTTTCGAGGAAGCGCGTCAGAAGGCTCGTGAGGCCCGTACCGACTGTGGCTTTGATGTGGCGACGCCAGAGGTTGGCGATGGTGCAGATGATGGTGCGGATGGCACCGAGTAGAAAGATTTGTTGTATTATTTTTTTTTGTTTCGCTCGCCGCTTGGCGTTTTAGGTGTTTCTTGTTTTTCTTCTCTTTTTTTTGACCGGCCTTGGCCCGGTGTAAGCGAGGATGACCCGTCATTGACTTTGTAAATATATAAATTTTCTTTTCCATTGCCTTCCTTGTGCTTGTTTTGTGTCTTTCCTTTTTCCCCCATAGACTTTTCTTTTGCGCGTGTTCCATGGGTGATTTGCTGAGTTTGACTCTGGTAGGCATGTTAATTTCTGGTTATTAGTGGCCTTGCTTTTTCGACTCGGTGCGGGCGAGTCTTAGCCGTTATTTGGCGATAGCGGTGCTTAGCCTTAGTCCCAGTTCAGACGCGGTCGAACTACCGGTCGTGATGGTTAAAAATGCGGCCTTGTAGTTTGACCGGGGCCGAACTTTACGTAGCCCGAATCTTAATTCGAGTTGGGAGTACTTACTTGAATATTGAGGGTGCCTATCCTGCACTTCGATTCGTTGGAGGTCGGGCTTTTCTTTCACTGATGGCGGCGTTTGGCCTGAGTCTCGGTTCAACTGTGGTTGAACTTGCCAAATTTGAGGACGAAGGCGTCCATCCTTGTAGTTCGAGCGAGGTTGAGCTCATTGGATATAATGGCGAAGGCGCATAGCCTGAGTCTTGGTTCAATGGTGGTTGAACTTATTGGCGAAGGCACGTAGCCAGAGTTCCAGTTGGACTGTTGTT
The DNA here is from genome assembly GCA_026770625.1 of Nicotiana glauca. NCBI lineage: Eukaryota > Viridiplantae > Streptophyta > Magnoliopsida > Solanales > Solanaceae > Nicotiana > Nicotiana glauca. The sequence goes on along the minus strand of MU698714.1, from coordinate 11,281 downwards.
GAACTTTGTTAAATTTGATGGCGAAGGCACATAGCCTGAGTCTTGGTTCAACCGTAGTTGAACTAATTGGTGAAGGCGAATAGCCTGAGTCCCGGTTCAACCGCAGTTGAACTTTTTGGTGATGGCGCATAGCTGTCTTGGTTCAACCGTAGTTGAACTAATTGGCGAAGGCAAATAGCCTGAGTCCCAGTTCAACTGTGGTTGAACTTGCTAAATTTGAGGACGAAGGCGTCCATCCTTGTAGTTCAAGTGAGGTCGAGCTCGTTGGATATAATGGCGAAGGCGCATAGCCTGAGTCTTGGTTCAACCGTAGTTGAACTAATTGGTGAAGGCAAATAGCCTGAGTCCCGGTTCAACCGTAGTTGAACCTTTTGGTGAAGGCGCATAACTTGTCTTGGTTCAATCATAGTTGGACTTTTTGGTGAAGGCGAATAACCTGTGTCCCGGTTCAACCGTAGTTGAACTTTTTGGCGAAGGCACATAACCTGAGTCTTGGTTTAACCGTAGTTGAACTAATTGGTGAAGGCGAATAGCCTGAGTCCCGGTTCAACCGTAGTTGAACTTGTTGGCGAAGTCGCATAGCCTGAGTCCCAGTTCAACTGTTGTTGAACATAGTCGAACTTGATGGCGAAGGCGTATAGCCTGAATCTTGGTTCAACCGTAGTTGAACTTTTTGGCGAAGGCATATAACCTGAGTCCCAGTTCAACTGTTGTTGAACATAGTCGAACTTGATGGCGAAGGCGCATAGACTAAGTCTTGGTTCAGCCGTAGTTGAACTTTTTGGCGTTCAGCCATAGTTGAATTTTTTGGCGAAGGCACATAGCTTGAGTCCCAGTTCAACTGTTGTTGAACTTTATCAATTTTGATGGCGAAGGCGCATAGCCCGAGTCTTGGTTCAACTGTAGTTGAACTAATTGGTGAAGGCGAATAGCCTGAGTCCTGGTTCAACCGTAGTTGAACTTTTTGGTGAAGGCGCATAGCCTGTCTTGGTTCAACCATAGTTGAACTAATTGGCGAAGGCGAATAGCCTGAGTCCCGGTTCAACCGTAGTTGAACTTGTTGGCGAAGGCGCATATCCTGTGTCCCGGTTCAACCGTAGTTGGACTTTTTGGCGAAGGCGAATAGCCTGTGTCCCGGTTCAACCGTAGTTGAAATTTTTGGCGAAGGCACATAACCTGAGTCTTGGTTCAACCGTAGTAGAACTAATTGGTGAAGGCGCATAGCCTGAGTCCTGGTTCAACCATAGTTGAACTTTTTGGTGAAGGCGCATAGCCTGAGTCTTGGTTCAACCGTAGTTGAACTAATTGGTGAGGGCGAATAGCCTGAGTCCCGGTTCAACCGTAGTTGAACTTGTTGGCGAAGGCACATAGCCTGAGTCCTAGTTCAACTGTCGTTGAACATAGTCGAACTTGACGGCAAAGGCGCATGGCCTGAGTCTTGGTTCAACCGTAGTTGAACGTTTTGGCGAAGGCACATAACCTGAGTCCCAATTCAACTGTTGTTGAATATAGTCGAACTTGATGGCGAAGGCGCATAGCCTGAATCTTGGTTCAACCGTAGTTGAACTTTTTGGCGAAGGCACATAGCCTGAGTCCCAGTTCAACTGTTGTTGAACTCTATCAATTTTGATGGTGAAGGCGCATAGCCTGAGTCCCAGTTCAACTGTATGGCGAAGGCACAAAGCTTGAGTCTTTAAGTTATGGGTATTGAGTGCTGAAGCTCGGTTTTGACTTGAGGCCTTGAGCAGTTTATGCGTTGTCTTCCCAATGGGGGCAAGTAGGCTGTCTTGAGGTGGCTTTTGGTTCGAGATATCTTAGCGCCGCTTTTCGACCGGATCCCGTATCAGGGATGCGGGAGATGCCTCACGGGGATTCTCCCTTTAGGGGGGG
>MU698711.1:52025-75369 GCA_026770625.1 Nicotiana glauca | reverse complement strand
TTTGTCGACATTCTTCGACAGATCGAGGTTCAAGATCCTCACTATCTTGCATAATATTAAGTGCAACACTATATGCAAAAATATTATCCACAACTATTTCAGAACGATTTAAATTAATCCCACCACCGGTCGAACTTATTTAAAGTTCTTCACTTACATGAGCTTCGGGTTCATTGATGTCTTCAGGAATCTCAGAACTAATTAGATCTTGGGTATCTTCAGGAGATCCCTTCATGGTATCATTTTGATCATTTGTCGATTTTCTTTTTCGAGGATTTTGATCCTTAGAACCCAAAGGCCTACCACGCTTCAGGCGTGCTTTAGGTTCATTAGCTCTCATGCTAGTAGATGGTCCTACTGGAACATCAATTCCGATAGGTACATTCTCTGCAGGGATATGTGACTTAGTTATCCTTTTCAAATTAGTAAATGCATCTGGCATTTGATTTTCTATATTCTATAAATGGATGATCTTCTGGAACTCCTGATTACATATAGGGGTACGTGGATCAAAGTGAGATAATGATGAAACTTTCCACAAAATTTCTCTTTTGATTTCCTTTTTCTCTCCCCCTAATTGTGGGAAATTTGTTTCATCATACCGACAATCTGCAAATCGAGCAGTAAATAAATCTCCTGTCAATGGTTCAAGATAGCGAATAATAGAGGGTGATTCAAACCCAACATATATTCATATCCTTCTCTGTGGTCCTATCTTATTGCGCTGTGGTGGTGCTACTGGCACATATACAGCACATCCGAAAATTCGTAAATGGGCAATATTTGGTTCATGACCAAAAACTAATTGTGACGGAGAATATTTATTATAATGTGTCGGTCTGAGACGGATAAGTGATGCTGCATGCAAGATAGCATGGCCCCAAACAGTAGTGGGCAATTTTGTTTTCATAAGTAGTGGTCTTGCTATCAATTGCAGGCGTTTAATAAATGACTCTGCAAGGCCATTTTGAGTATGAACATAAGCTACAGGATGTTCAACTTTTATCCCAACTGATAAACAATAATCATCAAAAGCTTGAGATGAGAATTCTCCAGCATTATCGAGGCGAATAGCCTTTATAGGATAATCTGGGAATTGTGCCCTTAATCGAATTATTTGGGCTAATAGCTTTGCAAACGCCAGGTTGCGAGATGATAGTAGGCACACATGAGACCATCTTGAAGATGCATCTATTAGGACCATAAAATATCTAAACAACCCACTTGGTGGGTGAATAGGTCCACATATATCCCCATGTATACGCTCTAAAAAAGCAGGGGATTCAATGCCAACCTTCATTGGTGATGGTCTAGTGATCATTTTGCCTTGATAACAAGCATCACAAGAAAATTCGTCATTTGTAAGAATCTTCAGGTTCTTTAATGGATGCCCACTCGAATTTTCAGTAATTCGTCTCATCATTATTGATCCAGAATGGCCCAAACGGCCATGCCAAAGCACAAAAGTATTTGAATCTGTAAACTTCTGGTTTACGATAGAGTGTGCTTCAACTGTACTAATTTTTGAATAGTATAAGCCAGAAGATAAAGTTGGTAACTTTTCTACAATGCATTTCTGGCCAGAAATATTCTTTGTAATACAAAGATATTCCATATTCATTTCATCTATTGTCTCAACATGATACCCATTTCGGCGGATATCTATAAAACTCAACAAGTTTCTTCGGGACTTGGAGGAGAATAATGCATTGTCTATAATAAGTTTTGTTCCCTTAGACAAAAAGATAATGGCTCTTCCGGAGCCTTCAATCAAACTTATATTACCAGAAATTGTTGAAACATTTGCTTTTTCCTTATGCAAATAAGAAAAGTATTTCTGATCCCTGAATATGGCATGAGTTGTTCCACTATCAATAACACAAATATCTTCATGATTTGTCTTTGATCCAAACATAATTTGAGGATTATCCATATTCTTCAAAATAAAATATATTATAGTAAACATCATTATCAAAACATAACTTTTATTTATGTACAACAATTACATAACCATACTATCTATTACAAACAACAAAAATTAAAATATTTATATTTCTACAGATTCACTACCGATTACATGACTTGTTTCTCCTTCTGGGAGTGCAAAGTAATCAGCTACATCTAAATGCATGAAGTCAAAATTATCTTCAGAGATAAAATTTGCTTCAGCATTTTTCTCTGTCTTCTTCAAGAAGGCTTGATAAAGCTCAACCAGGTGCTTTGGCGTACGACAGGTACGTGACCAGTGCCCTTTTCTTCCACATCTATAGCATGCACTCTCTGCATTTGGTGCTTGCACCGATTCATGCTTTTGTTCCTTTCTTTTCCACTGCTGGTGGCGAGGAGGGTTCTTTAGTGCATTATTATTACCATGATTAGGATTTCTTCCTCGACCATGGCCATGACCACGACCTCTTCCACGTTTAGCTTGGTGGAAGTTCGTCCCATTCACTTCAGGGAATGGACAAGAACCAGTAGGTCGGTTTTCATGGTTTTTCATTAATAGCCCATTATGTTGCTCGGCTATAAGAAGATGTGAGATAAGGTCAGAATACCTTTTAATCCCATCTCTCGATATTGCTGCAGGAGCATATTCGAGGCATGAAAAGTGGTGAAAGTTTTCTCCAACATATCATAATCAGTAATATTATCACCACATAATTTTAATTGGGAAATAATTCTGAACATAGCAGAATTATACTCACTGATAGATTTAAAATCTTGTAGCATTAGATGAGTCCAATCATATCATGCCTGTGGAAGAACGACCATATTTGGGTGGTCATATCTATATTTCAAATTATTCCACAATATGACTGGATCTTTAACAGTAAGATATTCCATTTTCAGGCCTTCATCAAGGTGATGGCGTAGGAATATCATTGCTTTGGCACGGTCTTGGTTTGATGCCTGATTTTTATCACTGATGGTGTCTGCCAGACCCATCGCATCAAGATGAATTTCAGCATCAAGCACCCAAGACATATAGTTTTTGCCTGATATATCCAGGGCTACAAATTCAAGTTAAGAAACATTTGACATTATTTAGGAAAAGAAAGTTCTTACCTCAAATATTTTCAAAATATTTGCTCGAGATGGCAGAATCTCATGCTGATAACGTATTATAAAATAAAGATTGTAAAGTAAAGATAAATATAGAGAAAGACTGATATATTATTCGAATTCAAACTGATGTACATAATGAACTGAAATCTCTTCTATTTATAGAAGAAAGGAAGCTGCTGTGTAAGTTGCTACTGCAAACTGCTGTGTAAGCTACTACTACAAGCTGTTGTGTAAGCTGCTACAATACCAAATATGGATAATCTTCTACTAAGAGTAATGTTTATCCATAACGGAATACCGAATGGATAAGTTCATTGTACCCAGTATAGATAATCTTCTACTAGGGGTAATGATTATCCATAATGGAGTACCGAAAGGATAAGTTTATTATACCCGGTATGGATAATCTTCTACCGGAGATAATGTTTATCCATAACCGGATACTGAAAGGATAAGCTTATTATACCCCGGTATGAATAATTTCTATCGGGGATAATATTTATCCATAACCGGATACTGAAAGGATAAGCTTATTATACCCGGTATGGATAATTTCTATCGGGGGTAATGTTTATCCATAACCGGGTAACGAAGTGATAAACTTCTTCAGAAAGCTTATTTCCAATAGAGTACTAAATAGGGCGGAGTCCCATATGGATAAACTTCTTCAAAAAGCTTATTTACAACGGAGTACTAAATAAACATCCATAATATAATATATTTATAATACAATGGTTTTTTTCTTATTTTAATCTCACCCCCCATACTCCCACACTTTCTTTCTGCCCCCACTAGTATTTTCTTTTTCAATCCCACGCTTTTGTCTCCTTTCTTGGTGTTGTACAAAGTACAAACAAATTGTCTCCAAACCTGTACTCTCTAAAGTCCTGTATTTAGGAAAAAAAATACAAAAGAGAAAGAAAAAAATGCTTCTGAGAAGTGCCTCTGCACCAATCTTGAAATCATGGGTTACAGATCCATCTCCAGAAATTATTATCAGAACCATAAGTGCTTCAATCACTATCTCCTCAAATCATGATCTTATCACCAAAAAAATCTCAAAGACTGCATCAGACCACAATTTTAATGAGTTGTATAAGGCCAAGATTAAGCCTTTTTCAAAAGGGTATCTTCAGTTTGCTTCAAACTGCTCAGAAAATCAAGAAAATATTGCCAGTTTGAGTTTTGGTATTAGTACTATGTCACTGGTGTCTAAAATGGAAGAATTGGATCAAGAATTTGCTGTTTTAGAAAATGATGGTGGCAGTGGCGGTGACGGTGGCCGGATTTATGGCGGCGGCGGTGGTGGAGATGGAAGTGATGAGTGCCCAGACGCTGATCATGGTAGTATTGAGGAGTATTATCAGGAGTTGATTAACGGTGATCCTAATAATCCTCTTTTTCTAGGAAACTATGCCAAGTTCGTAAAAGAGGTAAAAATACTTCTTTTTTTAGATGGAAAAAAAGATTTTCTTGTTATTGATGCATATGAAATTAGAGTATATAATTTGAATAATATTGTGTGTAAAGGTGAAAGGAGATGTTTTAAGAGCAGAAGAGTATTGTGGAAGAGCAATATTGGCAAATGCAAATGAAGGGGATATATTTTCACTATATGGGGATTTAGTATGGGATGCTCATAAAGATGCTGATAGGGCTGAATGCTACTACAATCAAGCTGTAAAAGCTTCTCCTGATGATTGGTAATCTTTTAATCCATGTTTTAAAATCAAATATAGTTGTCAATATCATTTTAGATATTGCTTAATAGATTTAACTTTGTTGTTAATTCTTGGAAGATGATTATTATCTATATGGAAGATTTCCCCTTCTCTTGAAATGAATTTATGCATTCATTATAGCTTTTAGATTATTTTGCTTGTCCATACTAGTAGTATTAGGATTTGCTCGTGCTTTTTTATTTTTCGTGAGTTTTTTATAATTCTGAGCTGAGGGTCTATTGGAAACAGCCTCTATACCTGCATCAGGTAGGGGTAAGGTTTGTGTACAGACTACCCTCCCCAAACCTTATAATTGGGATCAAACTGGGTTTGTTGTTGCTTTTGTTGTTGAGTTTCTATTATTGCATGTTGTTTCTTTCACTTTGGTTTGTCTTGTTATTTTGATGATGTTATGGTCTGTTGCTACTGCTTCTTTCTGCATCTTTCCTTGTGCCGAGGGTCTCTTGAAAACAGACTCTCTGCCTTCTCAGAGTAGGGGTAAGGTATGTGTAGACACTACCCTCTCCAAATCCCATTCGTATAATTATACCGAGTTTTTTTGTTGTTGTTGTATAGCTTTTAGATACAAAAGGAAATCTCTTTTTGTTAAGAGTTACTTAAGTGAGTCAGTGAATTTGATTCTTCCACCTTGTTGAAGTATTTGATCCCTTTTTTTTATTAAAAAGTGTTAAAAGATGAAAGGAATTTTACTTCTGCAATGATTTTATCATCAATATTTCATTTGAATTTGCTCTTTCTATGTTAATAAGTGCCTGGTTTCTTATGAACACTTGACTGCTACTTACTTCAGAAACTCTGTTAATTTGGATAAAAATTGATTTTGAATTCCATATGCCATGTTTGCAAAAACTGGTCTTCGGAAACAGCCTCGCTAATCACAAGGTAGGGGTAAGGTCTGCGTACACTACTCTCCCAGACCCGACTTGTGGGTTTACGAGTACCCTGGGTGTGGTGTTGTATGTTTGCAGATACTTGATTTTTGCCTTTGGATATATTAACCAATGCTGGAAAACTTCTTTTTCAGTTATGTTCTTGCTTCATATGCTCGGTTTCTTTGGGACGTTGGGGATGATGGTGAAGAAGAAGTTGATGTTGATGAGAAGGATGAGCAAATGTTAAATAAGGCTACTATCTTAAATAATTCATCAGTCATTTTATTTAAAGGATTAGATAGTTTCCCCTCACCTCCAATCCCTGCTTCTTGATCTGTTTATATGTTAAACTTCATAGTTATTCTCTTTGTTGTCTCTAACATTGTAACTTTCTTGTACATATAAACAACATAAATGATGCAATGTTGAATAGAAGCCTTCCAGTTTGTTGTTTAATCAATACTCTTTTGGTTTGAATCTGGTTAAGATTAACATGTAGCTTATTCTAGGCAGGATGAAACCTTACCTATTACTTCGATCCTTGGATATCTGTGTTGTAGACTGTATTTCTTTCTTATCAAGTGGATGGGAGAATATTTTATGGTGTTCTCGTGTGTCATAGCGGTCAATGAAGTAGGTAAAAATAATGTGAGTCGGGTTCAAATCTAAGCAGAGAGAAAATAAACTAGGTGATTTTGTTTCATCTGTCTAAGCAAGCCTTGGAAGTAGAATTATTCGGTATCTATGCGTGGTGGGAGGCATAAGTGTCTGGTAAAATTATTCATTTATAATGGCGAGAGGTAGTAAATACTTGTAGTAAGTATCCGATGAAATAGTTGAGGAACAAAGAGAATGATTCCTCTAATGTTGACTTCACTTACATTTCTGGTGACTTATGTTCTTACTCCTTTGGAAATTGCTTGCTTTATTTAAAAGTTTCTCATTTAGTATTTGATTCTCTGTATAATCTTCTTCATTTTGTTTCTTTTACTAGATATAAAGGTATCGTTACTACTTATTTGTAGAAAACTTGCTTGGAATTATATGTTAAAGGTTTTGAATAATGTATAAAATTGCCATTACATCTTCCAACCAAATAAATAAATAAAAAGATATTTTCCAACTAGAATGAAAAAAGGTGTGATAATTTTTCCCTCTCACTATTTCTTCGCTTTGTCAAAATATCTAGCAAAGACTTATTTTGTGACAATCACTTCTCTCTCTCTTTCTTTTTTCTTTTTTTTTTTTTTTTTTTTTTTTTTTTTTACTATTCTTGTCTTGCATGCTTGGTTATGTCTTCTGAGTTTTCACTGTTTCGGATTCCTGACTTGGCCTTGTCTTGTTCATACCTTACCTCCCATGTGAATTGCTCTTATACTTTTCTTTCAATTCCATCCTCTCTGTTAAAGACAAAAAAAAAAAATCTCGGATCAACTTATAACGCACCTCAATTATTCATTGAATATCTACTATCTTCCACCAACTTAAATATGAAATAGCTCTGAACACCAAGGTTTAGGCAAAAGAAAGAAATCACCTAATACTTTTTTGTCTCTACCAAAGGAGAGCCTTGAAGAAACAATAAAGTTATCTCTGTGACTTAGAGGTGGCAAAACGATTAAAAGAAAATAGTTATCTACCCATATTATTCATTAAAAAATGGGTTGGATAATGAACTTTTTAAAAACGATATTATTCACTTAGAAAATGGATAACCTCGTGAATAACAAATGGATTTAACTTTTACACTTGTATAGCCTCAAAGTGGGGGTTCCTCAAGTTTGGGAGATTAAGAATTCTCCCAAAAGTTATCGTATTCAAGAAGCCATGGATAATATGGATATTCTTATTATCTGACGGATAACCCATTTTTTTTATTCGTATCAAATACGGATCGGGTCGGACAATTTATCCTTTTTTTAAATTACCCCTTTTCAACCCATTCATATCCGACCTGCCCATTTGCCACCTCTAGTGTGACATATAGGCTACGGGTTCAAGCAATTGAAGCAACCACTAATACTTGCATTGGATAGGCTGTCTACATTGCACCCCTTGAAGTACGATCCTGTCTCGAACCCTGTATGAATGCTGGATACTTTGTGTATTGGGCTGACTTTATTAGTTTGTTGTCTCTACTAGATAAAAGTAGTCAATACTCCCTGACGTTTCATTCCTTTTTGAATGCAAGCATTCATTTTTCTCAATACTCATTAAGTCAATCAAAATATTTAAGATTGTACTACAATCAATCGGTTGTAGTACAACTTCCATTCGGATTTTGATTCTTCCAGCCGGCGGGTAATATCTCCAAAAGAAAATATTGCAACTTGCAATTTTTATTAAGGTCCCATCATTGTAAAAACCAATCCCTCTAAAAGATATGATTCTGATAAATCAACTTTATTAATTTAAAAGGGACCATTCACCTAGTCTCCGTTGGCTTAGATCATTTGTTCAACAGCTGATTCGAGAATCGAGAGCCACAATTGTGGTTCCCATTGAAACTAATGAAGTGATAAGGCCATTTGATTACTAAGTATTGAAAAATAATTAAAGAAAATGATTTCTTGGGATTATTACTTTGAGAACAGCTCATAGTATTGAAATTTGCCAACCAACATTGAATCAAGACATATCCACATATCTGAATACGGCTTAAACCAAGAGGGTTGGCAGATCCACATGTTGATGGCTACAAATTTGCCCCAGGCTATCACAAGATTGACTTTAATACTCCTTCCGCTTTTAATTTATGTGAACATATTTCTTTTTTAGTACGTGTCAAAAAGAGTGACTCATATTCTATATTTGGAAACAATTTACCTTTATGCAATAATTTATAGCTACACAAAATATAGATGTTTCAATATACACCATAAATTTAAAAATCTTTTATTTTTTCTTAAATTATGTGCACAGTCAAATAAATTCACATAAATTGAAACAGGTACTTATTCACCTGATTGGTCATATCGGATTACCACCCCTCGAAAAAAAACCTACACATTAGTTACAAACAAGTTCAGATCAATTATACGAACCTACATTGTTTATATTGGTCCATTTAAGTCTATCTTGGTTCTAAGGTTGTTTGGTCACAAATTTTGTTAAAATAAATTTGAGATTTATTTTCAAAACTCATGTTTGGCCATAAATTTTCCTCATATTTTGGTCAAATCCCAAATCAAAAATTTCAAATTCCAAAATTAACTATTGAACTGAATTTGGGCCAAAATCCCAAAACTTGAGAATTATATACATGTTTTTTTCAAAATAAAGTTGGAAAATATGTTTTAAAAACGTATGTCCAAACACATTTTCATCTTCAAATAAAACTTCACCCAAATCAGATTTTTCAAAATAAATTTGGGATCTATGGTCAAACGCTAGCTAAATATCTCCTAACAAAGTAAACTTACTAACATGGCATCCACTTGCATTTGTGGTGCAGCTATGAACAAAACATCATTGCTTGGAGAGGGGAACAGGATTTTAGACTCCTAATTTCACAAAACTTGGAGAAAATTGTGCCAACTGATAAACATCAGAATATGGGTTTCAAGCAAATGAATCACTTAATTGAACTGAAAAATTAAAGTGCATGGCAAAGAGAATCACGTAAAAAGTACATGCAAATTTTATAAATACATAGCGATTAACAAACAAAAGCCATGATGTTCAAAGAGAACAGTTCAAACAGCCAGTGCAAGCCCCATGAGTGCCAAATTTTCAACTAGTTCAAGACTTGAACGGCTTTAAGACAATTCTCCAAAATTTTCGATTACCCAGCATCAGCTGACAGGAAGCCATCTAACTAATCATCAACCCAAAGAAAAGGTAACCTTAAAATGCTGCAAGCTACCTGTTTTTTAGATGACCAAACCAGCAAATCTTGAAAGAAAAAAAAAGGACACAAGACAAACCAACCTTGCCGCTATGAACAAAACATCATTGCTTGGTATGAAATCTTCCATTCCTTCCTTCGTCAAACGAACCAAGTCTTATTCGAACCTTTTCAATATTTTAGGCTAAGAGGAACTGAAAGGTGCTTCATGTATATGTGTTACAGCTTCAGTGCTTGCTTTTACTACTCCACTGCAATGGATTGCTGCATCACATTAGTCTCAGCTTGAGCTTCAACAACGGTCTTACTCTGGCTTGCTTCCACAGCAGATGTAGCTTCAATTTCATTTGTTTGCTCAAGTACGTTGTTCGGTTGAGAAGCAACTTCATTCATGTTGTTGTTTGCAGCTTCATTTGTTTCCTTGGATATGCTAGTTTTGAAGGAGGAGGGCTTTTTTGAATTAATTGATAAGTTGACTTTTTGAGATGGCAGCTTCGGGAGAGACTTCCTTGTGGGCTTCTTAACAATGTCAGGAGCATGTATTTTGGCGGGATTTTGAGTTGCATTTTCATCCAAGCTCAATCTACTTGTGTGCATAGCAGTATCGTTCACCTCTCTGGTGGGGGAGCTCTTTTTCCGGCCAAGCTTGGGGGATTTAGCTCTTGTCGTAGGTATCTATATCATAAAATAGAGATAAAAGGCATAACTGGAAAATCCACGTCTTATCTATGTTAAAAGTAAAACAGCTAGAAGCATAAATAACTTAGAAGTGAATTCAGCACTACATAAACAAAGCTACCTAGAAGAGCTTTAGGATCATCTTCACTAATTAACATAACAATAGCTAAGAGTTTGACGTGAGCTCAGTAAGTGCTAATTTTCTATGCAGTAAAGAGCAATCAGACCATGATGCAGTACCCAAGAATGATCACCAGCATATTCAGGTTCAGTTAAACCCAAACCAAAAAGGACTGGCAACATCAAGGTGTCGTCAACAAGCATATTTGACAGCAAGAGCAACTTGAATTAGGCATTTACTGTATTAAACTGATCAACCCTAACCAATTTACACAAGCCGCGTATTCATATATTTGCGGATAAAGAGTCTTGTTATGATGCTGTTTCTGTTTACGGAGAAGTAACGGGTACGGGTATGTTTAAGTTTTGGCACGTTTTTAGGGTATTTGAAGCATCTGCAAAAGTACCCACGCTGATGTCATACCATTTGTGAGAAGCATGGGAGAAAATATATTATTGATATATTTCATATGTTACAATAAGCCCTATATATATACACACACAACATGTCCTACTCCTAATATATATTGGATTAGGGTTATTTATTTACTCCTATTTACATTAGTATTCTAACACTCCCCCTCAAGCTGGTGCATATAAATCATATGTACCGAGCTTGTTACATATGTAGTTAATACGAGTACCAGTGAGGGACTTGGTGAAAATATTTGCAAGTTGATCATTCGACTTCACAAACTTTGTAGCAATATTTCCCGAGAGTATCTTTTCTCGAACAAAGTGACAGTCAATCTCAATATGTTTAGTTCTCTCATGGAACACTGGATTTGACGCAATATGAAGAGCAGCTTGATTATCACAAACAAGTCCCATCTGACTAATCTCACCAAATTTCAACTCCTTGAGCAACTGTTTGATCCAAATTAGCTCACATGTCGCCATAGCCATCGCTCGATATTCTGCTTCTGCACTAGACCGAGCAACCACATTCTGTTTCTTGCTCTTCCAGGACACCAAATTTCCTCCTACCAAGACACAATACCCAGACGTAGAACGTCTATCAGAAGGTGATCCTGCCCAATCAGCATCTGAGTATCCAACGATCTGCTCATGGCCTCTATCCTCAAACAATAAACCTTTGCCTGGAGCTGATTTTATATACCGAAGAATGCGAACAACTGCATCCCAATGACTATCACACGGAGAATCCATAAACTGACTCACAACACTCACAGAAAAGGAAATGTCAGGTCTTGTCACTGTAAGGTAATTTAATTTACCAACCAATCGTCTATATCTTGCAGGATCGCTAAGAGGCTCCCCCTGTCCTGGCATAAGTTTAGAATTCGGATCCATCGGGGTGCCAACTGGTCTACAACCTGTCATTCCTGTCTCTTCAAGAATATCTAAGGCATACTTTCGTTGTGAGATCACAACACCTGAACTAGACTGAGCAACCTCAATACCCAGAAAATACTTTAGTTTGCCCAGATCCTTAGTCTGAAAGTGTTGCAAGAGATATTGCTTCAATTTAGTAATACCATCCTGGTCATTGCCGGTAATAACAATATCGTCAACATAGACCACCAGATAAATACAGAGACTCGAGGCAGAATGCCGATAGAATACAGAGTGATCAGCTTCACTCTGAATCATGCCAAATTCCCGGATAACTGTGCTGAATTTACCAAACCAGGCTCGAGGAGACTGCTTTAGACCATAAAGTGACCGACGCAAACGACATACAAGGCCACGAGACTCCCCCTGAGCAACAAACCCAGGTGGTTGCTCCATATAAACTTCATCCTCAAGGTCACCGTGTAAAAAAGCATTCTTAATGTCCAGCTGATAGAGAGGCCAATGGCGAACAGCAGCCATGGATAGAAAAAGGCGGACTGATGCTATCTTAGCCACAGGAGAGAAGGTATCACTGTAATCGAGCCCAAATATCTGAGTATATCCTTTGGCAACAAGACGAGCCTTTAGACGATCAATCTTACCATCCGGACCAACTTTGACTGCATACACCCAACGACAACCGACAGTAGATTTACCTGAAGGAAGAGGGACGAGCTCCCAAGTACCACTCGTATGTAAAGCAGACATCTCGTCAATCATAGCCTGTCGCCATCCTGGATGAGACAATGCTTCACCTGTTGACTTAGGGATGGAAACATAGGACAAAGAAGATAGAAAAGCATAATAGGGTGATGACAAACGATGATAACTCAAACCGACATAATGGGGATTAGGATTAAGGGTGGTTCGTATACCTTTCCGAAGTGCAATTGGTTGATTAAGAGGAGACAAGTCCGCAGTATTAGCAGGGTCAGGTGCAGGACGTGAATCAGTTGGGCCTGATGCTGGGCGCGGACGACGATGATATGTCAAAAGTGGTGTTCCTGTGGCAGGGAGTCTAGGAGGAGCCACACAAGACTCCTCAACGGTTGGAATGGATAAGATTTCTATAGCGGAAGATGAAGGAGGAGCTATAGGAGACTCAAGTAAGACTTCTGTGGCGGAAGAAGAAGGAGGAGCTATAGTAGACTCCTTAAAGGTCGGAATAGGTAAGACCGCAGATATATCAAGGGGGTCAGAATGGTCAGAAGAGGTAAAGAAAGGTTTAGACTCAAAAAATGTGACGTCAGAGGACATAAAGTACCTATGAAGATCAAGTGAGTAACAACGATATCCCTTTTGAACACGAGAATAACCAAGGAAGACACACTTGAGAGCACGAGGAGCTAACTTATCTTTTCCAGGGGCTAAGTTATGAACGAAACAAGTGCTCCCAAAAACACGAGGGGGAACAGAGTATACGGGTGATTGGGGAAACAATACTGCATACGGTATTTGATTCTGGATGGGAGAGGAAGGCATCCGATTAACTAAATAACAAGCGGTGAGAACTGCATCGCCCCAAAAACGCAGCGGAACATGAGATTCAATGAGAAGTGTGCGAGCAGTCTCAATGATGTGCCTATTCTTTCTCTCTGCAACCCCATTTTGCTGAGGGGTATAAGGACAAGAGGTCTGATGAATAATTCCTTGAGAAGTCATAAACTGTTGAAATTGAGTGGATAAATATTCTAAGGCATTATCACTGCGAAAAGTGCGAATAGAGACACCAAATTGATTTTTAATTTCAGCACAAAAATTCTGGAATATAGAAAACAACTCAGAACGATCTTTCATTAAGAAAATCCAAGTACATCTTGAATGATCATCAATGAAACTAACAAAATAACGAAATCCCAAGGTTGAACTGACTCTACTAGGACCCCATATATCAGAATGAACTAAAGAAAAAATAGACTCTGCGTGACTCTCAATACTACGAGGATAGGGGGCTCGGGTATGTTTCCCGAGCTGACATGACTCACACTCTAATATGGATAAACTAGACAAACTAGGCACCATCTTCTGAAGCTTGGATAAGCTTGGATGTCCTAAACGTCTGTGAATTAGGTCCGGAGGATCTGTAACTAGACATGCCTTGGAGGTTTTTAGGGAGTTAAGGTAGTAAAGCCCTTCTGATTCAAGTCCTGTTCCAATCGTCTGCCCTGTACTGCGGTCCTGCATAATAAAAGAATCATCAATAAAATATATACCACAATGGAGGGCACGAGTCAAACGACTAACAGATGCAAGATTAAAAGGATAACCAGGGACATAGAGAACGGAATCTAGAGTGACAGAGGGTAGGGGATTCGCTTGTCCAACTCCTTTTGCTTTAGTTTGAGACCCATTGGCTAAAGTAACAGAGGGAAGAGACTGTGAATACGCAATATTTGACAAAAGTGATTTATTACCAGAGATATGATCAGAAGCGGCTGAGTCCACAACCCATTGTTCAGGAGGACTAGACTGGGAAACACAAGCAAAAGAATTACCAGCAACAGAAGTATTAGTCTGAGCGATAGAAGCTACTTGTGGAGATGTCTGCTTACTTGCTTGATACCGAAGGAACTCATTATACTCCCCTTCAGATAAAGAAAATCCCTGGTTACCTGTGGTCTCAGTCTGAGCAACATAAGCATTTTTGGGTGGGCGGCCATGTAGAGAATAGCATACATCACGAGTGTGTCCAAGTTTATGACAATAAGAGCACTTGGGTCTAGATCTTCCAAAACGACCTCCTCCTCGTCTATTCTCCATAGTATGAGATGCCCGATTGTCCACTGATTGAGATACGAGGACAGATGAGTCAAGTGCCTGTGATGAGCTCGCTGGGTGACTAGGTGCTGCAGCAAGGCGAAGTAATCGAGAGAATAATTCATCAACTGTGGGGACGGTCGGACTAGCCAAAATCTGGTCACGTACTGAATCAAGGTCATTAGGGAGTCCAGCGAGTGTAAGAACTAGAAACATCTTCTGTCGTTGCTCTTGTTGCTTTTCAATACTAGCAGAAACTGGCATCAATGTCTCAAATTCTTCCATGACTGCCTGAACTTGTCCCAAGTAAGTAGACATATCCAATTCCTGTTTCTTCAAGCTTGTCATTCGCGATATTACATCATAGAAACGAGATATGTCATTAGTGTATAGATTACGAGCCTTTTCCCAAACTAAATAACATGTCTGGAATGGACGGAACAAGGGCATCAATTTGGAATCAATAGATCGCCACAGGATACTACATAACTGAGCATCGACCTTCTCCCACTGCATTTTGGTCTTTTCATCACCTTCGCTAGCCTTTTTTGTTAAATGATCTTGAACTCCTTGACCTTTACACCACAACTCGACCGATGAAGCCCAAGCTAAGTAGTTTGAACCTCCGATTAAAGGTTCTGAGGTAATCATAACACCGGAACTGCCAGAACCCGGGTTTCTAGACCCGAAAGCATCGACTCCCAAAGACATGGTTGGATTATCACCAAATAACAACAAGAATCAACTGAAAATTCTCTGAAACAGATGAAGAAAACACTGTGTTTGCCGGAAAAGTACTGTAGCTGCCGGAAAAAACTCAAAGTGGTCGGAATTAAAAAATAAAAATATGGACAGGCTCGGAATTACTGGGCGATCCAACTGTCCTGAAGGAGCGAAGCCAAAAACTGACCGGAAGTGGTCTCACGCGCCGGCGCGTGGGTTCACGCGCGTGAACTCTGGTGGCGCGTGGGGGCGCGTGTGCAACTGTTTGCCGGAGATTTTTTCTGGGGTTTGGTCGCCGGACAGTGGCGACTCTTGTGGTAGTGTTGGATTTTGCACAACACTGACAGAAACAAAGCAGACGCAAACAGGCTTGAAAAAGTCGCCGGAAAAAGGGTTCCGGTGACTGATTTCTCTTCCCGGAATTGCTAAAATTTATGCACAGCAATAGATCTTTCACAATTGCTCTGATACCATGTGAGAAAGCATGGGAGAAAATATATTATTGATATATTTCATATGTTACAATAAGCCCTATATATATACACACACAACATGTCCTACTCCTAATATATATTGGATTAGGGTTATTTATTTACTCCTATTTACATTAGTATTCTAACACCATTCAACATGGGTACATCAGCATATGAATAGTTCATGTAGCAAAGGTAACTTCTATGGTCTTGCATAATTTATCTCATTATTTGGGATCTTTGAGCAAAATCACTGCCTCTGAAACTTCTAATATTCCTAAAACTGTGGTGTTTTGGTAGTTCTTCAAGCTTCTAATCAAGCAACAATGAGCAACTCTTGATCTACAGATGGACGGCGACTAGAGGAGAAATTTTAAAAGAACATTTAAGGTATATAGTAACTGAAAATATGTTGTATGTTTCTTACAAAATATGATTACAAAAGTTGTGCATGCCCTAGATCTTCACACGAACCAACTACAAAAGTAGCTACTCATTGATCGGATGCCTGCCTACTTGATAATTCACACCTCAGCCCATGTCTATCCTACTGACCTTGGATAAAGTTGATTGTTTGCGGCCAGGGTGTGGGAAGAAGTTCATAGATTTTTATGGTCAGGGCATGCTAGGAGAGGGTCATTTTCAAGACAATCAAGTGTTGGGACAACGCTAAGAGAGAATGACATACCCACCCATCTTTTTTCCGAAATTTGAGAAACTAGATAATCAAGTCTACCTCTTTTGACATCCCTTCCATTATCATAAATCACTATGCCGCATTTATAACTTTCTTTTTCCAATAGGTACTAGAATCATATGCCTTGACTAATACTGTAAGCAAACATTTTAACATAAAGTTTCTCGATCATTCAAGTTTGAGTACTTGCTGACCTTTTTCCATTGGACAAAAGGACCATGATTGCATCAAAATCTCAGTCACAGCCACTATACTTGAATAATCAGAGAATTACAAAAGTGACTGGAACTTTAATTCAAAACAAGTTAAGATCATTGGCTGTGTACATTAGAATATTATTAGAAATGGAACAAAAAAGAACTAGGGCAGAGTCAGCACGTCAAATTTATTACCAAGTCAACCTTAACATTAAGATAGTAAAAGCAATGAGCCACTTATAATCTACCAAATATTTCCCAACATTACCATGCTATCCAACTTAACCATTAATAGTTCATGAGTTTCTTTAAAGATCCCAAAAGAGTACTAAAATATAACTTATTATCACTGGATGATATCATACCTTGATTGTGATAAAGGTTTAGATTACACATAGAAAGAAGTTAGACCTGGTTAGTAGTGTATAATACTGTGAAACTCAGAAATACAAAGAGACACCAATGTTTCCATTAAGAAACTATACAGCATTTCCCAGATTGATAGCAAACTTAAAACTTATACATGTAAAGAGAAATTAAAAATATAACCATATATTCAACCCACTCTTGCATATTCAAAAGAAATTGCGAATTCACGATAATCTATGTAGATGTATTTCAGGTATTAAAGTTTAGATCCAAGAAACAATCTACAGCAGCGTATGCGAGTATGTGACCTCCATGAACTACCATTTATATTATCCCAATGAGAAGCATGAATCAACTCTCTGTCACAAACGTGCACTCAAGCAACTATAGAAATCATGATACTTCATTTCTGAGAATCAAATAAATAATTTTTACGTTTTGAATAAGTATCCCTCCAAATTATTTTTTGATCAGTAAGCAAGAGTTACCTTCTCCGCATTATTGACAATACCTACAACCAACCAGTAAAGCAACCTACCTCATGATACTCATTACATGCCATATACTTAGCTTTTTCTTTTGACCAACCACCTCAAAATCAAACACATCCACTTCAATATTCAGTATCTCAATAAACCATATTTCAAAAGAAAAAGGACACCTCAATGAAGAGATTGAGCTCTCACATGCAGATGGTATCTTGCCAAAACAACTAGGCTGAATACATAAAAGAGCGCTAGGAATCATTGATCAAAAAGGAGTAAGAAGATATATGTACCAACAAGTGTGGCTTAGTGGTCAATGAAGTGGGAGGAGAACCATGAGGTCTCAGGCTCAAAATCCTAGTGGAGTCAAAAACACTAGGTGATTTCTTCTCATCTACCTAAGCATTGTTGGGCAGAGTTGCCCGGTACCTGTGTTGTAGAGACGTAGCAGATACACGGTGTAATAGTCGAGACGCCAACGAGCTGACCCAGACACCACCATCTTAAATAATACAAAACGATCTCTACGGATTACATTCGTCACACTTTCTTCATCAAAAATAAAATTTCTAAGAAAAACAATTTCCTTTTCTTTCAGACATGATAATGTAACTGAATCATACATCAGCCATTAATCTCTTTCCTGATTACTGGTATTATGAATTAATTAAATGGTTTGCAGACATTATTTTAATGGTCTAAACAGAGGCAATTTTTTTAAAAGATTGCCATGTAAATGTAATGAGTTGCAGGTTGATATTCCACTTGTTGAGGCTCATTATCAATATCAAGGAAGCCGAGCAGTTCGGCTTCACTTGAGGGTGGTTCTGTTGGCGTTTGAAGCTGTGACGGGATTAAAAATAAACCTGGCTAAGAGTTCAATATTTTCTTTGAATGCTAACAGTGATATTAATATGTTAGCTGATATAATGGGTTGCAAGGTTGGAAAGTTAGTTTACTACCTATTTGGGGTTGCCTTTAGGTGCAAAATTCAAGGACAAATCAGTGTGGAATGGTGTAATTGACAAGTGTGAAAACAATTTGGCTCGTTGGAAGCAGCAATACTTATCACTTGGGGGCAGATTGACATTAGTAAACAGTGTTCTTGATGGAATACCAACCTATCTAATGTCTCTGATTCCTATACCAGCTAGTGTGGAGAAGAAAATTGATAAAATTAGGAAGAAATTTTTGTGGGAAGGTGATACAGAAAGGAGAAAATATCATTTAGTAAAGTGGAGCATTGTGACAAAACGTAAGAAAGAAGGGGGTCTGGGAGTTAGAAATCTTAGAGCTCACAATCAAAGCTTGCTATGCAAATTGCTATGGAGGTTAAACGATGGGAAAAAGGCTCCCTGGAACGCAGTGGTGGAGGTGATATATGGAAAAGAGGGCTTCTTTGCACCTAAAACAGTAAAGACCCCATATGGGGTAGCTGTTTGGAGACAGATTTGTAACCTATGGGAGAAATTTAACATGTATGCTGGCTTGAGGGTGGGCAACGAGAAAAAAATCAGACTTTGGGAAGATAATTGGGATGGTTCTGGTCTGCTGAAAATTCAATTTCCCAACCTGTACAATTGGCCAATAATCCAAATATCCTCTTAGCTGATATATTTACTATTTATTGATACAGGTTGGGACTTCCAGTTCAGAAGGAATCTCTTCGACAGAGAAATGCATGAGGTTCATATATTTATTCAGAAGATGCAATCAGTGGTGTATCGCCAGAAAAAGAAGACAGCCTACTCTGGAAACCTAGTAAAAGAGGTTTTTTTACTGTTAGTTCACTCTAGAAAATACTAAATGCTACCCAGCTGGTGCAAGCACAAAAGTGGCCTTGGAGGATGATTTGGAAGACTACAGTCCCAACAAAAGTGGCATGTTTTGGTTGGCTAGTGGCACATGAAGCATGTCTGACTCAAGAAAATTTGATGAGAAGGGGTTGGATAATGTGCAGCATGTGTTACTTGTGTGAGAAAGCTTGTGAATCCGTGGACCATCTTTTTTTGCATTGTGAATTTACTTGGCAAGTGTGGTCCATGTTCACGGCTAACTTTGGCATCCTTTGGGCAAGTCCTAAGAAATTCAGGAATATATTAGAGTGTTGGGAACCTGCATGTCCAGAAGCATCCTTAAAGAAGATTTGGAGAGATATTCCTCTTAGCATAGCTTGGACGATATGGAAAGAAAGAAATAATAGGTGTTTTGAAGGCAAGAAGGAGCAGCTGCAATATGTGAAATACAGTTGTTTACATTATTTGTACTATTGGAAAGATGGAAATGTTGTTATGAATTTTCATGATATGCTGGACATGCTAGACCGCTTAGGATTTTAATGCTTTTAAGCCAGCAATATCCTTGTATTTTTACGGTATCAGCTTGATACTGTTTTTAATAAAATCTCACCTTATAAAAAAAAAAAAAAAAGGAAGCCGAGCAGTTCAGTCCCCTTCCCTCCCCACATTGCTGATTTCTAGCACTAATGGTTGGTTGATAACTGTATTCAGCAATTATAACTGAAAAAGTTAAATATTAGAAATTATGCACATTGGATAACCGTTTAAGAAGCCAGCTCAGTATACTAGAAGCAACTAAACTTGCTCCAAAAGTACAAGTCATAGACAATCTTTAATAAGTAAGCAATAAAGTAGCTGATAAAACAATTGGGCAACTGTACAAAGATCGAAGTAGGTGACGTAAATTGTCCAGCTGTGCAAAGATGAAAATTTCAGCTTTCAGTTATAAGTTTTACCAAACAGCCTCTTACTCTTTTGATTTGTTCCCTTTCGTTAGCATTTACAACTTTGGAGAATAATTAGATTAGAGCACAGTTTGACTTCATTTCACATGACTATTTAGACATCCAACTAGCAAGACCAAGGACCAAAATGGCTATGAAACGCCAACAGTACTGTTTTCGAAGTTATAAATATGAAAGGTATGAATAACCAACTCTACATGCAAGCTAATGCAAATTAGAGTACCCTTTATCAACAGAGCATCAAACTAACATCAGCGTGCTTGCCTAGCAACAGTGGTCATGTCAGACTTGAATAATGCTTCATATTATGCGACTCCTAACTCTTAAATATAAGGTTATATAACATGACTCATCTATTTTCCGTATAAAGTCAACCAAGGTCCCACAAATAAAGTTAGTAAAAACTTTATCAGACAGATCATGAAATCCAGATCCATCAAGTATACAGAACTTAACAAAGGAAGTACTATAGCAAGCAAAAGTACAAGCATCTATTTAGCATGCTGTTGTTATAAAAGAAAAACTATTTAGCATATTATACAACCAAGAAGAAAAGGAATGTGAACAATTAAAATCCTATCAGGTATTTCTTTTTCTTTGACAAAATGTATTTCCTTATAGAACATGAATTGTTCATGAGTTTCATGACGTAAAAAAAAAATCATAGCATTACCTTCTTCAACTCCACTTTGGGAGGAGGAGGTTCCTGATAAAAGCTTGGCATTGGGGTTGCTTTAAACTTTAAGCTTTTTCTTAACATTTTGATCTCAGCTTCCTGACTTTCCTGGTTAACAAATACAAAGAGAAAAGATGAACGTCTTAAAAGGTAACACTTAGAACCATCGTCCATTTTCTATATCATGAAAATGATAGAAGCGCAACAGTCACCATGCCTTAGAAAGGGCCTGCAAGTTATTCTTCTCAACTTCCTTCGCGTGGATTTTTTCCTCAAGCTTAGAGTAAAACTGTCCAAATGTACAAAATCAAATTTCCTCAAGTTTCCAGGAAATTATTACAGTGGAAAACAATCGAATATATCAAGTTTTCTGCTGATGCAAGGAGAAAGCCAACCTCTTTCCTTTTCTCAGCCCTTTCATCGCACTTGAAACTCATATTGTAGGTTGGAAGAGCACCTACTTTGCGAGGCTTGGCATCTGCAGCAGGACTTCTGTAAAGTGATTAAGGGAAAACTGGAAATATTCTTCCTTTCAAACAAATGCATCCAAGAAAAACCACAATTGCTCTAGCAAAGAGGCAAGCAGAAAGCAGAGGAAAAAAGTCAAGAAAGATCAGCCTATATAGGATACGAAGGTGATTCTTCACTTCCATCAGCTTGATTTGGGGCAACTTTCTCACTTCCATCAGCTTGATTTGGGGCGACTTTCTTCAAGGGTTTTGGTTTTGTTTTCTCCCTGTAGCATCGAAATTATAGTTCACATGCCACCAATATATTCAACACAACAGATGGTCATCAAACAACCAAGTAGAAAAACAGGACATACTTTAGGCCGTCAGCATTTGGAGAAGGTGATGTTGCATCAGGTTGGCCAGATTGATGCTAGATGAAAGACATAATAGAAATAAGCAACAACACAGAAGCACATAAAACGCCAAACTAAACAGACTACTGTGCTCCGAGCTGTTTTTGTCTAAAACAAGCACAGTGATATGGACCTTTACCTTAGCATGACTAACATTTACACGGGCAACAATAGGTTTTGAATTGGTATCAGCAGTTTTCCTGTCGTTAAATGATTTACTCTTTGTGCCAAGGGAAGAAGTATGTTTAGTGCGTGGTTGCGAGGCTATGGAACCATTTGAAACAACAGAACCAGCTGATGCATCTTTGCTTTTCTTGACCCGAATAGATGCAGCATTTTTGGGGCTTAACGGCTTACCATTCTTTGCCTTTCCTGGAGCTTTTGGCTGTTTGGAGTTCTTTGACTCTCCAGACTCTTTGGTTTCATGTCCCTAGAAAAGAATTACATTATCTTGGTGTCAGAAAGACCCAATTGAAGTGAATAAACCAGCAATGAACTCCTTTACCTCAGAGTTTGCACTGGGATTGCTTTCTATAGTTGTGGTTGATTCATGCACAACCTCTGCGATAGAGGAGCTGGAACTCCCATTGGGAATGCCATCTAGTTTGCCAGCAACAGCTTCTGGAAATTCGTGAACTCCATTTTCAAAGCTCGTACCATTTTCGGAAACAACTATGTTATTGTCAATTTCCATCATGCTCTACAAAGTTGCAAACTTGCAATCCACAATTCTACAAGCCAAACCACAAGCACAACACGTCTCATGAGTATAATTAGAAAAATATAGAGTCTCTTTTCTTCATTGTAGTAGGTAACACTTGGATATTTAAATTATGCCACGCACTACATGAGAAAACAACCATCAAACAGAATACAAATTTAAACACAAAAGATCAGAAATATCAAACCTTAATGATAACAAGAACCTCAACTTTGAAAGTTAAGATTTCAAATATATAAAAAGTCCTTCCACCAACTAAACATACTAAACTTCTACTATTACACAACCACTCTGGTTTTCTAACAGACCACAGTCCATAAATCAAGAACTCAGACTTCTCTTCACTAAACCTCCTCAAGTCCAAGCCTTTTCAACTGAAGTGAACAAAATCAGTGGTAAAAAGAAAGCATCACGCAACAGAAGTAAAATGAGAAAACACACAAGTCCAAAACCAAAGAACTCCAAAAAAAAAAAAAAAAAAAAATCAAATCACAGTACCACAAGACGATAAAATCAGTAAACCAGAATATGTTCTACTAGATCTCCTACCCAGGAACCAAAAAAAAACCGATCTTTTTTGCATTCCAAGATTCAAACTTACTGAAAATCTAAAACCCCAAAACAGCATTTTCAGCTTCAGAACTCTAATGCCCATTAGATATAACACTACAATTTATTGCAAACCTTAGAAAGACAAATGCAGATGCTAGTGAATAACATGTACTTACTTAAATCACCATAAAATGATTATAAGCCCATTGAATCCACAAGAGATCTGACAGAATCTTGGAAAATGAAACTGACCCCAGAAAGAGAAACAACTCCCACAAACACAAACTAAGATCTTGTAACCTTAAAATGGTGATTAACAGAAAATGCTGTTGCTGTAATTGGTGATTTTTTTTTTGGATGGGGGGTGGTGTTTTTGGGGCGGGG
>MU698711.1:33460-49119 GCA_026770625.1 Nicotiana glauca | reverse complement strand
ATTTTTATTTTTTATAGATACATAAATTCAAAAAAATAATAACTAATAACTAATTATTAAATAAATATAATATAGATGGTAGTTTTTTTTATTTTTTATTATTTTCAGTTTTTATAGATATTTAAATTCAAAAATAATAACTAATTATTAACTAACTAACCAAATAGTAATTAATCATGTCATGTGGCTTTTTTTAGGGTGCCACTTGACTTAAGGAAAGGGTTTTGTCCTCTCCTTTAAATAATATATAGATTAATAAATAAACAAATTTTAAAATTACATACATGTTATTAGATAATTTGTTTGAGTTATAAAATATAATTTAAGATTTTTTCTTAAAATAATAAATATTATTCCCATTTAATTAGCTTAACAAATGAAGGAATTTTATTTAGACGCATCATTGTTATTGTGTCTGGACTTATGTCAAAACTTATGAAAATTGTTAATATTTACAAGTCTTTAAAGATTTATCAAATAACACAAATTAAAAATTAAATCTCTTGGTGTCTTAAAACTTTTCGAAGAAAAAAGGCATGCAAAGAGTAATATTGAACTAGGAGTAATATTTTACAAGAAAAAACTTAGTATAAAAATTGTAGCGAATTACATTTGTTTGATGAATGCAAGAAAGAAACAAATGAAAACTCGTTTATAATCTGATTGCCTTATACAATTTTACCTTATTGCTTAAAATTTATTTTTTCACCGATTTGAATCTTTATTTTTTACTATAATTAATTTTGCTATATTTTATGATTTCTTTAACTGTCGACATTCTTCTTACAAAAATACAATTTATGTACTTTAAGTGTTTTGTCAATTTAACAAAAAAAAATCTTATATGATAAATTTGTAAAATAACTTAATTGGAGTCGATTACTAATTAACTAATTCAACGACTTAATTATTTGTTCTCAACATTAAAAGAAATAACTTAATTTTTGTTAATTAAAATTTTGAATATTTTCTCATTCTAATTTTTAAATATTTGAGAATAATTATAATTTTTCCAATAAGAATTCGATTTACAAATAGTAAGAAAAATCATATGTTTTGAATCTTTATGTTTTCAAAATTCGTTGCGTACTTGACTCCTACAGAATTTTCCTAACTCACATTTTGCATAGTAAAGAATCTTATACGAATAGTTCAATACAACTATAATATTAGTGGGCTTTAAATAAGAAAATTTTAATAAGAAAATTTTAGTTGATTTTAAAGTCCTAAAATTAGATAAATAATTAAATGACTATTTTATCTAATATAAATATATTTTAAAGAATAAAATTTGCTAATGATATTTTACTAAGGACTTTTATGCTTTTAATATAGTATACATAGATAAATTGGTAGATAAAGATTTTAATGCTCTAATGAGATGTACAATTGCTTCTACTACACCAAATAGTTATGATATTATGGGACGGTTCTAATTATATCTATCAAAATGTTAACATAACATTTCAATAAATAGAGAGAGGAGAAACCAAAATTCAAAAGAACAATTTGTTAAAAAACTTATTTTGCCTGTTTTTTCACTTTTTGTTACCAAATTAGCCGGTAGGTAACAGAAATGGATTAAAAAGGTGTAAAAATTATGTATAATTTGGATTTGGCCAATGATAAAATTTTATTATATTTAACTATTTAAGTTCAAGCATAATTTTATATTATTTATAAAAAAAAAATAAAAAGGGTAAAGACTTAAAAAATAAATATGCCTGACGGGGATTTGAACAAATATAGAATTTTATTATGTTTAACAATCTAAGTTTGATACTAAATATAATTAAATTATTTTTTATCAAAACAAAAAGGCCAAAGACTTGAAAAAAAATTGCCTAACGAAAACTTGGAAACTTTGAAGGATTTAAGAATAGTCATAATATTTAGGATCTTGTACATAGTTAAAATAAAGAAGTATTTGATAAATAAATTTTTAGTTGATTTCAAAGTCTAAATTTTTAGGGAAATAATTAAATGACTATTTTGTCTAGTATGAATTCTATCTTTGGAGGATAAAAAAGGCGAACGATACTTCGCTAAGGGCCTTCGTGCTATTAATATAATATAGATATTGCAGCATATCTAAAGTAGCTGAGACTCGTAGCGTCTTTGGCCAAACTTTTTTCTTGGCCAAAGTGTTTTTTTGTTAAAAATGCTTTTTTTCAAAGTTTGGCCAAGCTTTTTGAAGGAAAAAAATATTTTTGAGTAAAAGAAGAAGCAGCTTTTGAGAAACAGAAAAAAGTAGCTTCTCCCCATCAGCACTTTTTTGAAAAGTACTTTTGAGAAAAATACACTTATTAGAATCACTTTTTAAAAGCTTGGCCAAAAATTAATTTTTCCTCAAAAGTGTTTTCCAAAATTTCCTCGAAGCCGTTTCTATTCACCAACCCCCGACAAGTCACCCGGTGCCAAAGATGCACCGAGGCTATTAGAATATAACTTTAATGTATATGCTGCAAGTATTATGTCAGCCATCAGTCACATCAAGGAGACAAAATGGTCGAGGCCGCTCCAGTTTGATCCGGCACACCTAGATCATAATTTGATATACAAAAATCACGGCACTCGCGAGCGTAGAGTCGAGGATTGTCGGCAGTTAAGGAAAAAGTGGTTCATTTGTAAAATAATGGGCATCTTCGAGGATTCCTAAGTGAGTGGGCCAAAAATCATTTCAAGAATAGGGACACCAACAAGCATGTTGAGCAAGAAAACCCCCAATATGTGATTAATATGATTATCGGAGGAGTAGACGTTCCCCAAGGTCCAATGATAAAATGCATCAATGTTTCTATCACAAGAGAAAAATGAACTCGAGATTACGTTCCAAAAAGATCCTTTTCCTTTGTGACGAGGATGTTAAGGGCAATATTCAACCTCAAAATGATGCACTAGTAATATTTATAGTCATTAATAAATCTCGAGTTAAGCGTGTGTTAATTGATTCAGGTAGCTCGGCAAACATTATCCGATGAAGAGTCATGGAATAAATGGGGTTGTTGGATCAGATCATACTAGCAGTTCGAGTACTGAACGGGTTCAATGTGACGTGCGACCCAACGAAGGGAGAAATTACATTACCGGTCAACACAGCCGGAACCACTCAACAAGCAAAGTTTTATGTGATCAAGGGGGACATGAGGTGCAACGCCTTATTCAGGAAACCGTGGGTTCATAATATGAGGGCGGTGTCATCGACCTTGCACCAAACGTTGAAATTTCCAACCCCCAGAGGAATCAAAACGATCTAGGGGAACAACTAGCTGAAAAGAGATGTTCGTCACCGAAGAAGTGATACTTGTACCCACGATCATGACCTCAAAAGAGAAGGGACCGATCGGAGAGAAAAGCACCAAATAGCAATCACAAGTCTCGGCCTCGACCGAGCTGGGAAAAATGGAGGATCGTCCAACAGACGTAGAACATGACTTTAGGACAGCCTACAAAACACCTATCGAAATGTCTCCATAACGGTTGGTGTTTGAAAAAACTTGTCATCTTCCGGTGGAACTTGAGCACAAAGCGATGTGGGCCTTGATTGGGATGTCGCCGCCAACTTGAGGGTGGCACATTTAAATGAGTTGGATGAGTTCTGATACCATGTACACACAAGTTCATCCTCATACAAAGAAAAGATGAAATATTTTCATGACAAGTACATTTGAAACAAAGAGTTCAAAGAGGGTGATCTTGTTGTTGTTCAATTCACGGTTGCGGATGTTTCCCAAAAAGTGAAAGTCTAAATGGAGTGGCACGTATGAATTTGTGGCTGTGATACCTTTTGGTGTATTGGACTTGAAGAATAAAAATAATGAGGTGTTTCGAGTCAATGGTCACCGGTGAAGCATTATTTGGGAAAAGTTGGGGATGGCCATGTTATGGTAGTGATTCATTTCAAGTGATGGTAATCTGCATCGTGTCGCGATGTTAAATCAGGAGCTTCTTCTGAGGCAACCCACGTTTTCTTTTTCTCTTTCTTTTCTTCTTTTGCAGATATGTGTTATTTTTGTGTTGTGAAGTATGTTGCAGGAATGAGTGTGCTTTACATGAATTTTGCGCAGAAAAACTGGCCAAGTATGGAAAAAGTGCGGACTGCACATGTATTGTGCGTGCTATAGCAGAAAGGAATTGTGGACGCACAATTTCAGTGTGGACCGCACAAATTAAGATGGGAAATTGAAAACTCTTTGAAGTTTGTCCTGTCAGAGAAATGACCAATTTGCAGCCGCACATCAAATTATGCGGACCGCAGATCATCAAATGCATTTGAACCCCCAGGTAATAGAGCGCGGACTGTAGAAGGAATTATGCGGCCGCACTGGTCCTCTTGTTCCCCAAGTCTGCGCATCAGTATAAATTGTAGCTTTACGGCTACTGTACATTTTTCCCCTTCTCCGAGCACTCAAAATTCTAAATTCTTGAAATCGTTTGTTCCATCATCTGCCACACTCAATCCACATCTATGCTCACTCACTCGCACTACTTCATAGCAGGTATTCTTCTATTTCTCATAGAATTTTCCAATTTTTAGTTTAATTTATAATTTTTAGGTAGTTTAGGCCATTTGTCAATAGATTTCAATTTTAATACCATGTGGGGCTTAATCTGTAATGGGTAAACTGCCAATTGCTTTATGGGGACTGGGTAACTTTATTTTCATGCTTAATTGTTAATACCATGTCTAATTTATTCTAAAATTTGAAAACACTAAGAACTTTGTTTGCTAAAATTTTGAAATTTGCGGCCGCACAATAAATTGTGGGGTCTGCAGAAGTTAAGATTAAGGTATTGGTCAAGCATGAATCTGCAGATCGCACTTGAAATTGAGCAGATCGCAGAAATTCCACTACAGCTGCAGAAAAGTGTGTGCGGACGCAAAACGGCCCATTCTCTATCTTCGGAGAGTTTGACTTTTTGGGACTCTGATGTGTGGCCGCAATAGAAAATGTGCGGGTCGTACTTTTGTTTTGCGGTCACACTTAAAATTGTGCGAACTGCAGTTCCAGCCCTATGACCGCAAGATCAAATTGTGCGGTCTGCACATCTTATCATGCGACCGCACTTGTAATTGCGCAGACCTCACTTCCCCAACCTGCAATCATATTTCACAATGTGTTCATTGTCTGTTTTGAACTTGAATTGCAACTAACTCATGTTGTTGTTTGTTACAGAAAATGGTTAGATCACGAGGCCGTGTAGATACTTTAAAGAGGAGGAATGAACCTTCTAGAGGTCGAGGTAAAAGTGTCTTACCCCTTGCCCTTCAAAAAATTATAACCAAGAAGGCTACAGTCGGCCGAGGTAGAAATGCTGAGCCTGTCGAATCTAATTCTTATGTCCCGTCTATGGAAGCATCGGAGGGAAACTCGGTTGAAGAGCAGCCGGCTATCCAATCAAAGCCACCAGGGAGATTTCAACTCCGACGAGCCTTCCACATCACAAATCACCTACGAGGGTTCATAGAGTGTTAGTCAGGCTTCAGAGCATTCCTCTAATCATGTACTTAAGTCACTATTGACTTCAATTGATGATATTCCAAATGATGGCCGGGGGGAGATACATTTGGCCTTGAGAGGTCGAAGAAGAAAGAGTTTACCGGTTTGTTAGTCTACATGCCTTCACTAGCTTCCGAGAGTGGTGGCCGGTGAGATTGCTCACTCTTGAGCGAGACTTCCAATTAAAAGAATTTGACAAGCAGCAGTCTTGAGATAGTTTCGAGAGCGGAAGGGGTGGATGTGGTTCACACAGAGTGTAGTGAACGCCAAGGAATATCTGGTCCGTGAATTCTACGCCAATGTGGCATACATAAAGAAATGGACCAAAGTGAGGAACCTGAAGGTTAGGTTTGACTAGAACACACTAAACACCTACTTGGAGGTCGAGGATGTTAAGCATGCACAGTACTTGGAAAAGCTGGCAATGGGAGATACAGGTCGCCCATGGCTAGATGAGATTTTTGCAGTCCCGGGGCCACCACCACCATGGATCATAGTAGGAGTTCCTATTCCGTGAAACGCCCTAAACTTTGAGGCAAAGGGTTGATAGATTTTTGTGTGCAGCCGACTAGACCCGTGCTAGAATGAAACAAATCTTCTTCGCTATAACAAACGTGGTTTTAGCGGCAATTATTTAATGGCAATAACTTAATTTCCGCTAAATTATTTAGTGAAGGCAAAACTTTAGCAGTTAATAAATATTTGCCAGCAAAAAGTATATTTTTAGTGGTGATTCAAGAGAATTAGTGTCGATGCCCCCTTTTTCTCGCGAAATTGGGTTTATGACATTTGGGAGGACAACTCATTTCCTTTTGGAAATTGAGTTTGAATTGAAGAGTCGCCATCTATTGATTAATTGCATTAGGACACTAAGAAGAACTTTGATTTAGAGAACCTGACTAAGGGCTTGAAATTATCCCGAGAGGAAGGTGTTAGGCACCCCTCGAGATCCACTAGTGTGGTTTTCGGTCATACTATAATTGTGACTTTAAGTGCAAACAACAAGTAGACAAGTAAGAGTTGCAAATATGAGGGGAGGGGGGAGGCGGGTTTCACATAATTGTTGTAAGTAATTGCAGTTAAACGAAATTAAAGAAGCTGATATTTAAGAAGAAGCAGTTTTAAAATTCTGAATAAACGAGTAAAAAAAAGGGAAATTTTGCATAATTGTTGCAAATTGAAGTTAAAAGAAGTTAAAGAAGCCGAAGTTTGAAAAAAGCAGTTTGAAATTCTAAATAAAACAAACAAGTAAAGGGAGGGGGTCCTAAGTTTATAAATAATATGGATCACCCCACACAATACCCGGTAACCATCACGTGGTGTTATCGCGTGGTCATCATATTCATATCTACCATTTCCTACCCCGTTAAGATATTAAATACAGAATGGTCTCGTTTTACTTATTGCATGCTATTACCCGCCCCAATCCTATCAGCCCCGGAGGTGTTTGAGACTACTAATCCTAAAGGGAAGGGGTGTGATGTTTTATAGTTTCAAAGGACAAAATTTTAGGTGACAATCAAAACACATATGTAACAAATATGGGGGAGAAGCACATAACAGATAGAAAGGCTCTGACAAACCTCCTTAAAAACAAAAGAGAAGCATATAGTTTAGCATGTCTTACACGTACTGATTGGGGTCTGATTAAACTTAACAGTTATGGTAGACTGATCTATTACATATTTCAGATAAGAAGCCTGAATCAGGCCTGCCTGCTGGTTTTAGTTAGTAAATCTGATTCAGTTTACAAGTTTACCTTATGGCTTGCCTAAGTGTTAAATGAAATCTATAGGCATGATATCTACTAGTTTCAGAAATAAAGTATACTGGTTTTAAGGGAAAGAAATTGTCAATTACAGGAGCATAAATTCTGTAGACGTTAAGCATTGTTACTACTGATTTTAGACTTATAAGCGAACCAACGATTCAGCTTTGGTTGATAGCTCCTATAGGCATGCTTTCTAGGCGTTACTGATTTTAAACATTTTTTACAGGCATAGCAAGAGTGCATAAATCCTATGGGCATGGTATGTTGTTAGTTTTAATCCTATAAACAGGTTTGCCTAAGGACCAATGCATATGTAGAGTCTGAATTTCTGGTTAACTTATAGACATGGTATCTATATGTGATGATGCAGAAACCTATAGACATGGTATCTACATGTGATAATGCAGAATTCCTTATAGACATAGTATCTATATGGAGATGCAGAATTCCTATAGATATGGTATCTGTATGGATGCATAAATCTATAGACATGGTATCTATATATGTAGAATTGCAGAAACCTTATAGACATGATATCTATGTGGATGCATAAACCTATAGACATGGTATCTATATGTCAGAAGTGCAGAAACCTTATAGTCATGATATCTATGTAAATGCAGACGCGCAAAGCTGTAGGCAAGATACATGAATACAGAAGTGTAGTAATTCCCTATGAGCATGATATCTACCCTTTGCATTCATGATTGCCCTTCCCTTTTTCACTAATCACCCCAGAAGTTTATTACAAAATTATTACAGTCCAAAAATAAAATAAAGAATACATCAGAAGAAAATAAAATTACAACCAAGGAGAGCCTGATTCAGGTTTCCTGCCTAAAGCATGAAGTAAACCAACTCCAAAGATCAAGATCCAAAGCCTTTCTCATTTAGGGTGTGTTAGAGTTCTCTAAGAGGCTCAAATGGACCCCGGGCAATGCTCACACCCAAATACATTGCAGGATTGAGACATAGTGCAGTGTGGAAGGGCCAGCCCTCAAGTGTCTAAGTTCAGATGGAGCTCAAGGTCCCAAGGCATGGCTTATAGGAGGGGGGTCAGAATGTAGAAACTAGGAGTGAGTGTAAGTGCATAGAAAGAATTTTGAAAAGGGGAAAAAGGGAGTGGCAAAGACAGGCTAGTGGTTATACCCAGCAATAGAAAATGCCGGCACACCCCATCAGCCTGTTAGAACACATTGTTTTGGAAGTTAGGATCCCCTAAGGGATCAAGTCCAAACATGAACAATAACTGGAACATTGCCATGTTCTGAACTACAACTCAAAGCACATAGAGGGAAACATGGGTGTAGGGATTCACAACAGAAACATATGAAAGGAAATTAACATACTAAAACTCTATATAAATAGTAACTAGACATGGATGTAAAAGCTGTAAGTAAACACATTGGGATGATGCTTACAAAAACTAGAACATACCAGTCTCAAGGAAACAAGCAAAAGAAAGCAGCAGTCTTGTAGAGCCAAAGTGTAAACAAGTAGTCAGAATGTTATGAGTTTAGAAGAGAAATGTGAAATTATAAATGCCTAAAGTGTGTAATGTGTGTTGACCGTATGTTGTGTTAAAGAAGGTCATGTATTTATAGTGTAGAAAGCAAGCAAAAATAGGTAAAAAAATAATTTGAAAATCAATTACACAAGGCTTCCCTTTAATTGAGGGATTCTGATTTCAAACGGGTAAAAATAATTAAGGAAAGAGATTAATCAAACACCTTTCCAAAATAGTACAAAAGGGGTAAAAACATAGAGGTCTATTTAAGGACAAGGTCTTGACAGTACACGGTTGCACAATTTAAGGAAAGGAAATAATTTGACAGCCAATAAATCACAAGGTCTGAATTTGGTATGAATGAATCTAGTTAGAGAAAGTGAAGAAAGGTTTTACTTAAGGAAAATCATTATCAATCAATTTGACCTAAAAAAAGGATTCTGAATCAATCAAAAGTTGGAAAACCTTTTTGGAGAAATATTCATCACACATGTAAAAGCATATAAACATGCTTAAACATGAAGAACTAGCATGCCAATCAGTAGAAGAGTCTAGCGTAGAAGAAATAAAAAAAGTTCAGAATTGTATGCAAACAAAGAAGCTCAAACTTAGTTCATAGACTCAGAAATAGTCAAGGGTTCTCAAACAGAACCCTAGTTCAATCACATGATCAAACCTCGGCAGAACCCCCAAATTCTAGGGTTTCCACCTCGAGTCAAGTACAGAGATGAGGAACTAGATAGTCAAACAGGCTCAGAGATTTCTTTCAGAAACTCATGAGAAAGCAAGCAAATACATTTGAAAGTTCAAAGCAAAAAAAGTGAAGAAACTAATTTGAAACACAATAAGAGTAGAAGAGACAGTAGAGAAAAATATTCTTAAACGAGTCTCTTAAAACAAGGTAAAGTAGAAGTGAAACAGTAAACACTTAAGAACATGGTAGAAGGATACAGTAGGTGAAGCATATCAAGTCATAGTGGAAGGCAAATAGCAGAACATAGTTGAAAAGCATGCGAAAATATAGCATAGAAACACAGTAGAAGAAAAAGCGAAATATAGAAAACAATAGATGAACATGCGTGATAAAAGGAAAATCATAAGAACATAGTAGAAGAACATGCGTGGTAGAAAAGAAAACATAAGAACATAGCGGAGACAAATACACACAAAGAAAAAGGGAAAGAAAAGTCAATGAAACATTTGAACATTTTCAGGAAACCCTAAATCAGTAAAAGTAATGTTTGAAAGAAAAGTTGAGGAAATCGTTCAAAAACTCAAGCAGAGCACAAATATATAACAGATTTAAGAAAAATCGGAGAAAATCTCGAATAGTTAGGGTTTCAGAAGAACCCTAGAATGAGAAATGCTTTGAAAAGTTCTGATCTTGGTCGGAAAGGTCAGAGATAGGCTCATAGGACCAGGATACACCGGAGCAAGGTTGGCGATGGCCATGAAAACTCGAGTTGGCACAGATCTGGATGAAGACCTTCAAGTTTTGACCTCGATTCTTCAAATATCGAGTACACAGGAGTAACAGGGGGTGAGTATAAGGTTACCATGGCCGGAGGAGCCATGGTTTTCGGTGGGTCTTGAGGTTGAAGACGATAGGAGACGATTAAGGTTGAGGAAGGTTCGAGAGGGTTTGAGAGAAAAAGGGGTTTCAAGGCAACGTCTTTGGAGGGAAATGAATTAGGGTTGGGGTTTGGGTGAATTAAAATGGTAAAGGGGAATCGTGGTCGTTGATCAAAATGATCAACGGTCTAGATCAAAAGAAAATCGGGCGGGTTTTATTAACGGGTTAGGGGTCGGGTTATATATTAGAATTTGGGCTGGTCTGTTTGAAATTGGAATTGGGTTATTGGGGTGGTTGAGTTTGTCTATAATTGAAATGCAAATGAGGCTATTAGTTAAATAGCCACTTTTCCCTTTTAAAATTATAAAAATAGTAAAATGATTTTTTGAAATAAATTGAAGGCACTATATCAATTAATAATATATAATAATTAAATTAAAAATACTGAAATAAATTTTATAATTGTAAATGCTATTCAAATCTTAAAATAGGCTAAAATTGTAATTATATGCAATTTAGCTTTCAAAATACTAAATAAATTTATAAAAAATATGCAAAAATTACCTTAGCTATATTTTGGGATAAATATGAAAATAATATAAATTAATCACAAAAAATGATAATTTGAGGAATAATTATTGGTTTTTGTATTGCTAAAATAGGGCAATAAATTGATCTAAATTCTTTTTTAAAAAATTAGAAAAAATACTAAAATATTTGGACACACTTATATATGCATACATATGCTATTTTTAAAATACTTGCATATATTAAAAAAAAATATACAGAAAAAAATTGGGTATCAACAATTAGTCAGCTAAGCTTTTATTTTTACTTTTTCTTTTACCTCCAATTATTTTTCCCCTCTAAATCTTCTCTTGCCTAAATAATATATCACTTCTCTGACTTGCCTAAAAAAGGAAAACCTACGCCTCTAGAATCAGGTCTCATTCTAAAATTTTTTTTTACATTTTTCATGGTGTAAGAAAACTTCCGCCTCTAGCAACCAAAATTGAGCCAACTGAAAGGTATGATTTCTATCTATTCTTCTATAGTTTTACATCTTTCTCTTAATTTCTCTTTATACACCTCTATCTCTATCTCTATCTTTTAGGATTTTGTCAATTGATTCACGTTCTTGAAGTGAAGGATGAAGCTTTTTTCTATTGATAATTATAACTTCAGTTTGGTTTGCACTTTTTGCTTATTGAGATATATTTACTTTCGTGCTATATCTTTGGATTCTATGGTGCTACTTCTCCATCCCAATTAATTATGCCAGTTCTAGTCGCCTCCATTATGATCGGTTACCTGATCAATGTGTGTGTCGTGATGTCGGCCAACATGTATGTGGTCTCCAGGCAAGCTGACACCTCCTACCCCTATCCCAACACCACCATTGAGTACCTTACAGATGCACAGGTAGAGCCAAAAGATTTTGATACGAAGGGCGAAGAAGACCTTCTCTTGGTATTCTCTGATGGATGCACACAACCCTAAGAGAAAGGGTCAGCCTACTACCACCATTGTCTAGTTTGATGATCATCGGTTGTACCTGTACAGACAGTTGATATGCCATCCACTTCAACAGAGCCTTCAAACAGTGCAACTGCCATTCCATCACCTTCAGCCTTAGTGCCTTCCACCTCGGCTTTGAAGCCGGTACATATGCCTGCTGCTCTTCTATCTGCGCTGCGAGTCTCCCAGACATTGGCGAGCCTCAACAACTAGATGCAGACATCCATTGCAAAGCTGTCTGACATTTCCAGCACTATTGCAGCATATTCAACCATTCCGGCACCCCAGATTTCTCCAACAGTAGAGGAGATATTGAAGAAGCTCTTGGAAAACCAGACCACCATAATTAATACCTTGGTAGCACATGGATCAATGATTGAGGAGCTGGGAAAGTAGGTAAGGAAAATGAGGAAATCCCAAGCGTCTAAGAAATCAGTTGGCATGTTGAGGGGAGAGGTGACCAGGATAGCAACAGCTGGAGATCTTCTATTTGACATGCTAATGGAGTCAGATCCAGCAAATCCAGCAGCACCATCAACTCCAGTGGCACCAGCTCTCCAGTCTGAGGAGCCAAACCTAGGTGTGCCAGATGTTCACCAACCTAGTTACTCCTAGAGTCGAGGATGATAAGATTCATCTAGAAGATACTGAGGACGGTGACGCTGCTATGGACACAGAGATGTCCAAAACCACATAGGGAGCTCTTACCCATCCTTACTCTTAGTTTGCTAAGCATTGGGGAGAATGCCTATTTTTATTCGGGAGGGGGGGAGGGGTTGGAGTTTATTTGAGATATTAGGATGATTCTGAGACATTTAGTTTGTAATAATTCACAATATTTTCTTTTTTTCTCCTTATTTTGTATATATTCTCTCATTTCTCTCATGATGTATATATTCTCTCTTTTCCTCTCTCATTATTTATATTCGTTACGTTTTTAGTAGTTCGCTTTGTAGATTTATTATTTTAATTTCTTATTAGTTAATGTTTAATTCAGTAGCTTCTTTTTGATTTAGTAGCTTCTTTTTATATTTTAGTGGACAATAAGCAATTGGTTTTCTTAGTGCCACCGTTTTTTCTAAAGGCAGTTTTTGTGTGAACCAGGTGTCTCTTCCCTATGATCAATGGTGACAACCTTCTTATGGGATTGAGTTCGTCTTTGGTATCTAGGTATTAATAGTAGTAATACTAAATAACAAGACCTGATTAAGTCAAACTCGAAGAGTCAAACATACTTCATTTGGCACCAACATATTTCACTACGTGCTTGTGGTTAAAGACAGGGATTTTTGAAGGGAAATAGCTCTAGTTAGTGACTTAGTGACTCTTGTGTTGACTTTGATACCACCTCGATCCCCTTGTATGGAGGCTTTCTCGATTTTAAAGTCATTATCTATAGCAGCAGCCGGGGATAAAATCTACAAGGGAAGGTCCGGGGGCAACCTGTGACGACCTGGCCCGTCGTCTCATGAGTTACTGCTCCGTTACCCCCATTTTATGCTTCTTTATGCTTCATTATCACTTTCTTGTGTTATCGAGTTGGTTTGGAATGATTTTGGAAGGAAATGAGACACCTAGTCTCTTTAAGGAAGGTTTAGTTTGGAAAAGTCAATTGGATGTTGACTTATGTGTTAGAGAACTCGGATATGACTTTCGATGATTTAGTTAGCTTCGGGGGATGATTTGTGACTTAATAGTGTGGTCAGAAGTGTTTTTGGAGGCCTGATATAGAATTAGGCTTGAATTGGCAAAGTTAGTATTTTGGCAATTTTCGGTTGATAGGTGAGATTTTGATTCGAGGGTCGGAATAGAATTCCGAGATTTGTTGTAGCTTCATTATGTGATTTGAGATGTGTCTGCAAAATTTCAGGTCATTCGGAGGTGTTTTGGTGGGTTTTTTGATCAAATGCATATTTCGGAAGTTTTTGAATAACTTAGGCTTGAATTCGATGAGAATTGATGGTTTAGTATTGTTTGAGGTGTTTTGATGATTGGAACAAGTTTGAATGATATTTTAGGATGTGTTGGTGCTTTTGGTTGAGATCCCGGGGGCCTTGGGGTAATTTCAGATGGTTAAACGGGAAGTTTTAGACTTGGTAATGTAGAAAAAATTACAGCAGCTGTAGCAGGGTATTTTGATCTTCGCGATCGCGGGAGGTCCCTCGCGATCGTATAGAAGGAATTTAGGAGGCAGGATATTTGCTTACCGCATTCGTGTTTGGTCGTTCGCGATCTCAGAGAATTAGGTGGTGAAGCTTCGCGTTCGCGGATAATGGAACGCGTTCGCGTAGCTGTGAAGGTTGGACCTTCGCGATCGCAGTTGTTTGGTCGCATTCGCGTAGACCATTTATGAGGCCTGGAGGATTTATGCTTCACGATCGCATAGAGGAAAGTATCAGCTGGGTAGAAGGGATTTTAAAAATATTTCATCGGCGAGCCTAAGTCATTTTCCTCCATTGTTGAGTATTTTTAGAGCTTCTTGGGAGTAATTGAAGAGGGATTCGAAAAAGATTGATTGGAGGTAAGTTCTATGGACCAAAAACATGATTTAATTGTAGAATTGATCTAGAAATTCATGGAAACTTAGCTAAAATTAGAAGAACTAGGGCTTGGAAATTGGAGATTTTAAATTGGGATTTGAAGGGTCATTTGACCTCGGATTTGAGAGTTCTTGATATGTATAGACTCGTGGCGAGATAAGGAACCCGATGATGCAAAAAATTTTGAGTTTCGAGAAGTGGGCTCGGGGCTTGGGTTTTGCAAATTTCGGGTTTTTAAAATGTTTTTCGATTATTTTCGATTGGGTTTTGTTCCCTTAGCCTATTGTGACGTATTTTTCATGGTTTTGGTCAGATTCGACGTGCGAGGAGTCCGATTTGAGAGGAAAGGGCATAGTGAGCTAGAGTTTGGCCGGCTTGAGGTGAGTAATGATTGTAAATGATGTCTTGAGGGTTTGAAACCCCAGATTACACAACATTGTGCTATATTGAGGTAAAACACACACTTAATGACGAGCGTGGGGTTGTTTACTATTGGGGATTGTGACTTGGTCCGTCCCAATTGATGTTTTTACCATGTATTTGACTAAGACTTGTTTGTTATCATCAGGATTTGGGCTTATTGCCATATTTGGGCTTCATGCCGACTACTTGAATCCTTCGTGGACTTTTATCACTGTTTCCTCACTATTTTGACATAATTACTTGAACTCAGTCCAATTAATTACTACTATTTTACAAATTCAGCCACTTTTACTCGGATTTGAGACTTAAATGATATTTCCAATGTTGTTTGGGCTGAGCACTATTGTTTTACTGATGCCCGAGGGGCTTGTGATGATTTCTAGATTGAGTGAGGCCGAGGGCCATATGTGAGGATATGCTGAGTGATATGAGATACTTTACATGCCATGAGGTGGCTTGAGTGATGGGAGGCCGAGTGCCGAGTGATGATGCCACGAGGTGGCTTGATATAGCGCTTGGGCCGTAAGGGGCCCCTCCGGAGTCCGCACACCTACAGTGAGCGCGGGTACCCATATGATCTAAGAGTGAGCCTGAGGGGCTGATACTATGCTGAGTATGGCTATCCAACGGGACGGGCCGGCCCGTCCCGTCCCACGTCCCATCCATGTCCCGTCCCGTCCCGTTCCATCCCGTCCCGCTTCAAGTCAAATGGGATGGGCCAACGCGGGACGGGACGGGACAGCCATTTCATCCCGTTTGTCCCGTCCCATTTCGTCCCGCTTTGTCCCGTCCCATCCCGCGTCCCGCCAGATTTAAAAAAAAAAAA
>MU698711.1:7157-32851 GCA_026770625.1 Nicotiana glauca | reverse complement strand
CATTCTTCTTCATTTTTTCCCACAAAAAATCAATCTTCTCTCTCAAATCTCTTACCATCTAATATTCTATCTATATTCTATATAGTATTCTCTCAATTTTATTACTATCAAGTATCAAGTTTCAACTTTCAATTATTTGGGCAATTTTTTTGGAGCAACTTTCAAGCTTCAAATTAAATTCGTCAAGTATTTGGGCAATTTCTTCAAGTTTCAATATTTAATCACGGTGCACTCGTTCCATCTCCTAATTTTAATATATAATTTTTGTGTATCATTTTAGTGCTTAATTTTTGTGTTTACTTTACGTGTTATATTTTCGTATTTCATTTGTGTGTTTAATATTTGTGTTAGCTTTTTTAATTTAGTTTCGTATTTGAATTATGGCACCTAAAAATATATTTGGTATGCTTAAAAAAAGTAGTAAAGGTGAAAGTAGTAGTAATCCTAGTCCTAGTCCTAACCCTTCTGCTAGACCTAGAGTTAGAAAGAATATTGATGAAATGACTCATGTTGAAGAAATGACTCATGTTGATAAAACCTCATTTTCCCAACCCCCCATATTTTATGATGTTCATATCAGAGAACAATTAGATCATGAAATTTTACAAAGACAATTTGGCAATGATATTTTTTTTTGAGGATGAAGAAAATAAGGATGAAGAAAATGAGGATGAAGAATTAGATGAAACACCCAGTAGTCCCGCAACACAAGCTCCAACTCAGAGTCAATCTCAGTCTGGAGCTTTACCCCCTGTACCCCCTGTAAGGGGTAAGCCTAAGGCTGAATGTCCCAAAACATCACTTGTATGGAAATTTTTTAAAC
Organism: Nicotiana glauca; assembly: GCA_026770625.1. Classification (NCBI taxonomy): domain Eukaryota; kingdom Viridiplantae; phylum Streptophyta; class Magnoliopsida; order Solanales; family Solanaceae; genus Nicotiana; species Nicotiana glauca. Next base: position 32,028 of record MU698711.1, on the reverse strand, counting down.
ATGATAAAGTCAATAATCGTGCTATATGTGAAAAATGTAAGAAACAATTTGCACACACTAGTGGGACGGGGGTTTTAACCAGACACTTAAATAATAATCACAAAGCTTTATGGATACAAGCTAACATAGAAGCCGGGAAAACTATAGATCCTACCAACAGTTCTTGCGCTCCTAGTGGATCTGGTTCTAATCAAGTTCAACAACAACTTGAACCTTCTTCTGGTCATGTTTTACACAAATATAACAAAGATAAAGATCGTGAGAACTTAGCAAAAATGGTGGCTGTCTGTGGCTTACCTTTTACTTTTCCTTCTCACTCTGCTTTTGTGCATTATATACAAGAAACCTATAACCCTACTTTTCAAGGTTTTCCTAAGACCACGGTTAGAAATGATATTTTTAAATATCAAACCGAATATCTTCAGTATATTCGTTGTGTATTTTTTCACCTAGATTGTAAAGTGTCTATCAAATCTGATATAGGTCGTAGTCCTAATGGTTGTGATTATTTAACTGTTACATGTCATTGGGTTGATCATCACTGGAACTTGCAAAAACGTATTATTGGTTATAAATTTGTTGATTCAAAACATACTGGAGCATATATTGCAACTACTGTTCTACAAATACTTGATTTTTATGGACTCGCTAATAAAGTTTTGACTATCACCTTAGATAATGCTTCTGCTAACACAACCGCGGCAAATAGCTTAAAAGCTAGACTTTGTCCAATTAATCCAATAATTTTTCATGTTAGATGTGCATGCCATATTTTTAACTTGGTTGTAAAAGATGGTCTTAATTTATTTTCTGATGCTTGTAGTAAAATACAACATGCTTGTAACTATATTTTTCGTGCTCATAAACAAAGTAGAATTCGTGAATTTGCTCAACAATGTGCTAGTTCTGGCCTTCCATTTAGAAAAGTTCCAAAAGATGTTTGTACTAGGTGGAATTCTACTTATGAAATGCTTAAAGTTGCTTTTGATTATCGGGTGCCTATCCAAAAGGTATTTAATATGCGTAATGCTTACCCTGTTGATCAAATTGTTTATTCTGATTGGGATGCGATCAGAGAGCTTACTAAATTTTTAGAAAATTTTTATTATGCTACAAAACAATTTTCTGGTATATATTATCCTACTGTTAGCCAAGTATTATGGTATATTTGTGGAATTTCTGTTGTATTTTCTAAGTATAAAACAAATCCAACTTATACACCGGCAATTAAAGAAATAATTTTAAAATTTTAAAAGTATTTTTTCTCTATTCCCGAAGTTTATTTAATTTCTACTCTAATTAACCCATCTTTAAAACTAAGATGTGCAAAGGGACTTGTTCGTAAATTTATGAGAATTTAGAAATTCAAGAAAATGAAGAACCATCTCTCGAAAACTGCCAAGCTATCATATATTCTTATGCTAGATTTATGTTTGATAAACATAAATCGATGGATACAACTAGTACTGAAACTGCTTCTTCTACTTCTAAATCAGGAGCAAAAGTTTTATGGGAAGATATGGATGATATAACAGATTTGGATTCCTCTATTGATGATGAACTTGATTCTTATCTTAATCAAGGATTGGAAACTATTAAAGACGAAGAAAGCAAGGAACAACTTTTGTCATGGTGGAGGGAGCGTGGAAAGGCATTTCCAACACTTTCAATTATGGCCCCAGATATCTTGGCTATTCAAGCATCATCAGTAGCATCGGAGAGTGCTTTCAGCGCGGCAAGATTTCAAATTGGAGATCATAGACATTCATTAGTAGAGGACAGTCTAGAGATTTCCGTATTATTCAGAGATTGGATTAATTCAGAAAGAAGAAATCTTAGTTTTGAAAAATTAACCACTTGGGAAGAAGAAAAATACAATGAGATACTAACCACTGGGAGCGATGACGGCATGGAGCTCATGGAACATCAATCAACATTGCCAGTTCCATTAGAATGTCCGAGAGATATTATTGATAATTTACAAAGAAGCTATATAGGAGCTTACAAATATTAGTATGATAATTTGTAATTGGCTATTAAGAGGCCTAGTTCAAACAGAACCCTTCCTAGAAGGTGGCTGCGTAGATTAGGTGTTCTTCAAAAGAATTATATTTGTATTTGAGATTTGAAAGTTCTATTAATAAAATAAAAGGCTCTAAGCGTTGAATTATTTTTATGAATTGTCTTAAATAAATTATAACTCTATTATAAATTTATATTTACTAGAATATTTCATTACAAGTCTTTTGTTTTAATATTTTATAATTATTTACTTAGTTTTGTAATTTTCGTTTTAACATTTAAGTTCGTTAAATAAGTCAAAAAACTAGCCGTTGCAAACTTTAAAACTTAGTCATTTTCAAAAAACTAGACATTTTAAAAAAAAAACTACACTTAAGGCCCACGAACCCGTCCCGTCCCGTCCCGTCCCGTTTCGCCCCGTCCCATCCTGTCCCGTCCCGTTTGTTAGCGGGACGGGATGGGATGACCGTTTCGTCCCGTTTGTCCCGTCCCGCCACCGTCCTGCTTAAATATCGTCCCGTCCCGTCCCGTCTCGTCAATTTTGTCCGGTCCCGTTAGACAGCCATAATGCTGAGTGACTGATACTGAGCCCGAGGGGCTGATACTATTCTAAGCGATTGATACTGGGACCGAGGGGCAGATTTCTACTTACTATTCACCTATTGTTTTACCTGATTTACCTATTGTTTTTAAAAGGAGTTTTCATTTGATTCTTCACGGTTTTACTGCTTTAAGTGATTTACTGCCTGATATAGAATTGTTTTGTGCCTTCATGTATTTTCATGCTTTCAGCAATTATTACTCACTGGGTCGGAGTACTCACATTATCCTTGCACCGTGTGTGCAGATTCAGGCATAGCAGAGTCTGCTCCTGAGCGATGATCCTTCCAAACCAGGCAGTGATTTGGAGTTACGAGGTAGTTGTTGACGTCCGCAACGCCGTGTCTCCCGTATCCTTTATCAGTTTTGTTTTCATTAGACTATTATGTCGGACTTTATACTTTGTAGACTCATAGCAGATTCTGTAGTAGTTCATGACTTGTGACACCTCGGTTTGGGCTGTGTCGGGATGGTTTCCCTTTGTTATTATCATTGTTTTCGCACTCATGGCTATCTTAAACATGTTTTAGAATTACTTATGTTAATTAATTATTTTAAAAGAGGTGTTTGCGTTGTTCTGGCTGGCTTTGTCTTCACGAGAGGCGCCATCACGGCCGGGTTCGAGAATTGAGTTGTGACAAGTTGGTATCAGAGCCTAGGTTACATAGGTCTCGCGAGTCATTAGCAGGTTTAGTAGAGTCTCACGGATCGGTACGGAGACGTCTGTATTTATCCTCGAAAGGCTGCAGAACCTTTAGGAAAACTTCATATTCTTGTCGTGCGACTTTGTTGATCCGAGAACTAAACTTCTGTACTCTATTCTCTCATAGATGGCGATGACTCATGCTACCGAACAAGGTGGATGACCACCAGTGCCACCCACTGAGGCCACCAGAGGCCGTGGACGTGGTCGTGGAAGAGGCAAAGCGGTAAGGGCAGCACCTGTTGATCCACCAGCTGCCCCAGCTCCGGATCAGGCTCCAGCAGAACCAGTTCCTGCACCAGCTATGCCCATCATGATTCCGGGTCTTCAGGAGGCCATAACTCAGATCTTATCGGTCTGCACTGGCCTGGCTCAGGCAGTTTCAGCCACTACTGCAGCAGCTACTTCATAGGCCGGGGGAGGCAATCAGACCCCCGCTGCTCGCACACCTGAGCAGGTAGTGCAGGGATTGTAGACGCTGAGAGCACCTCCATCTCAGTCGGTTGCACTAGTTCAGGAGTTCATAGTTCTAGCTATGCCAGACGATGAGCATCGTCATCTTGAGAGGTTTAGTATGCTCCAGCCTATGACATTCAGTGGTGCCGAGGGCGAGGATGCCCAGGGTTTTCTTGATAAGTGTCAGTGTATGCTCCGTACAGCAGGGATTCTGGAGTTGAGCGGTATGGCATTTACCACCATCCAGTTTACTAGGGCTGCCTTCACTTAGTGGGAGATGTATGAGAGGCGTAGGCCAGTTGGTGCAGCGCCTTTGACTTGGAAGGAGTTCTCCACTCTCTTCTTGGAGAAGTATGTACTGTAGTCCCTTATGGAGGAGCTGCGTAGGCAGTTTGAGTGGCTACGACAGGGGGACATGACTGTGTCTCAGTATAAGGCGAGGTATTCTGAGTTGGCTCATCATGCTGCCTGGATGGTCCCGATAGATCGTGAGAGGATAAAGAGGTTGGTGGATAGCCTTAATTACCATCTTTGTGTTCTGATGACTAGAGAGAATTTTAGGTATTTCATTTGAGGAGGTGGTTGATATCGCTCGTCAGATTGAGACGGCTCACCGGCAAGATAGAGAGGAGAGGGAGGCTAAGAGGCCTCGAGGTTTTGGCAGTTTTAGTAGTGCTCCATCTAGGGGCCAGTTCCAGCATGGTAGATGTTGTTCTTTTAGGCCCGCTCAGTCGGCCCGTCCAGAGCATCGTGTGGCATCTTCAGGTCGTGGTTATCATGGTTCTCAGCAGGGTCAACCTTCATTTAGCGCCCTTCCAGCCCAGATTTCATCTCGTGCCCCGTCAGCTCAGGGTTCTTCTATGCCGAGCACATCAACTGGTCACTCTGGTGCGAGGGGTTCCCTTCAGTCCCCTTCTCCAGCACCTGGGAATTCTTTTGAGTGTGGAGAGTTTGGGCATGTATGGAGGCAGTGTTCTCGTCGTATTGCAGTTCATCTCAGCAGAGGGGTTAGCCCTCGTCTTCTGCTCCAATTACTTCACTATTGGAGGGCAGGTAGCCAGGGTTCTCCCCAGAGGGGGAGGTCAATCAGGCGGTGGCCAGGCCCATTTTTATGTTATTCCAGGCAGGACGGATGTCATTGCTTTAGATGCTGTCATTATATGTATTATTTCAGTCTACTACAGAGATGCCTCTGTCCTATTTGATCCCGGTTCCACCTATTCTTATGTGTCCTCATATTTTGCTCATCATTTGGGTACGTCCCGAGGGTGTCTTGCATTACCTGTTCACGTATCTACTCCGGTGGGCGATACTATTATTATAGACCATGTGTACCACCCATGTGTTGTGACTATTGGGGGTCTGGATACCCGAGTTGATCTATTGCTATTGAGCATGGTGGACTTTGATGTTATTTTGGGCATGGATTGGTTATCTCCGTGTCATGCTATTTTAGACTGTCATGCCAAGACAGTCACTTTGGCTATACCGGGTGTACCGAGGATTGAGTGGCGTGGTGTGACTAATTATGTTCCTAGTAGAGTGATTTCTTTCTTAAAGGCCCGGCGTATGGTTGGGAAGGGTTGTCTTTCATATTTGGCATTTGTGAGGGATGTTGGAGCTGAGATTCCTAGCATTGATTCTGTTCCTGTTGTGAGGGAGTTTCCTGATGTATTTCCTGCAGGCCTGCCGAGCATGCCACCGGATAGGGATATTGATTTTGGTATTGACCTGGTGCCGGACACTCAACCCATTCCGTTTTGCCATATCGTATGGCACCAGCGGAGTTGAAAGAATTGAAAGATCAACTTCAGGAACTCCTAGATAAGGGGTTCACTCGGCCTAGTGTGTCACCATGGGGTACGCCTGTTCTGTTTGTGAAGAAAAAGGATGGCACAATGAGAATATGCATCGATTATAGGCAATTGAATAAGGTAACAGTGGAGAACAAGTACCCTCTGCCTCGTATTGATGATTTATTCGACCAGCTTCAGGGAGCGAGGGTGTTCTCCAAGATTGATCTCCATTCGGGCTATCACCAGTTCAAGATCAGGGATTCAGATATTCTTAAGACTGCCTTCGGGACTAGATATGGTCACTATGAGTTTCTTGTTGTGTCTTTTGGGTTGACCAATTCCCCAGGGCGTTCATGCATTTGATGAACAATGTATTTCGGCCCTATTTGGATTCGTTTGTTATTATTTTCATTGATGATATTCTTGTGTATTCGCGTAGTCAGAAGGAGCACGCGGAGCATTTGCGAGTGGTATTACAAAGATTGAAGGAGGAGAAGCTGTGTGCAAAGTTCTCCAAGTGTGAGTTTTGGCTCGGTTCAGTGGCTTTCTTGGGACACGTGGTGTCCAGCGAGGGTATTCAGGTCGATCCGAAGAAGATAAAAGCGATTTAGAATTGGCCTAGACCGTCCTCAGCCACAGAGATTCGTAGTTTCCTTAGTTTGGCGGGTTATTATCGCTGGGTTGTTCAGTGATTTTCCTCTATAGCATCGCCCTTGACCAAGTTGACCCAGAAAGGTGCTCTATTTGTATGGTCGGACGAGTACAATGAGAGCTTTCAGAAGCTCAAAAAAGCTCTGACCATAGCTCCAGTATTGGTTTTGCCATCAGCTTCAGGTTCTTATATAGTGTATTGTGATGCTTCGAGAGTTGGGATTGGCTGTGTATTGATGTAGGAGGGTAGAGTGATTGCTTATGCTTCTCGTCAGTTAAACCACGAGAAGAACTACCATGTTCATGATTTGGAGTTAGCTGCCATAATTCATGCATTGAAGATTTGGAGGTATTACTTGTATGGCGTGTGTTGCAAGGTATTCACTGGTCATCGCAGTCTTCAGCATTTGTTCAAGCAAAAAGATCTTTATTTGAGGCAGCGTAGATGGTTGGAGTTGCTTAAGGATTATGAAATCAACATATTGTATCATCCGGGAAAGGCCAATGTAGTGGCCAATGCCTTGAGCCGAAAGGAAGTGAGTATGGGGAGTTTGGCGTACATTCCAGTTGGGGAGAGACCCTTTGCAGTTGATGTTCAGGCTTTGGCCAATCGGTTTGTGAGATTAGATATTTTGGAGCCCAGCCAAGTGTTGGCTTGTGTGGCTTCTCGGTCTTCCTTATATGATCGCATCAGAGAGCGCCGGTATGATGATCCGCATTTGCTTGTCCTTAAGGATAGGGTTCAGCATGAGGATGCCATAGACGTGACCATTGGTGAGGATGGTGTGTTGAGGATGTATGGCCGGATCTGTGTGCCTAATGTGGATGGGCTTCGGGAGTTTATATTGGAGGAGGCCCATAGCTCGCGGTATTCCATTCATCTGGGTGCCGCAAAGATGTATGAGTATTTGAGGCAACACTATTGGTGTAGAAGAATGAAGAAAGATATTGTGGGATTTGTGGCTCGGTGTCTCAATTGTCAGCAGGTGAAATATGAGCATTAGAGACCGCGTGGCTTACTTTAGCGGATGATTATTTCCGAGTGGAAGCGGGAGAGAGTCACTATGGATTTTGTGAGTTGTTTTCCTAGGACTTTAAAGAAGTTCAATTCGATTTGGGTGATTGTGGATCGGCCGACCAAGTCCACACACTTCATTCCGGTGTGTACTACCTATTCTTCGGAACAGCTGGCAGGGATCTTTATCTGGGAGATTGTTCGATTGCATGGTGTTTCAGTGTCTGAGAGGTACTCAGTTTACTTCTCAATTTGGAGGACCTTTCAGCGAGAGTTGGGTCACAGATGGAGTTGAGCATAGAATTTTATCCTCAGATGGACGGCCAGTCCGAGCGTACTATTCAGATATTGGAGGACATGTTGCGTGCCTGTGTTATTGATTTTGGAGGCTCTTGGGATGAGTTTTTACCGCTTGCAGAGTTTGCCTACAACAAAAGCTATCAGTCGAGCATTCAGATGGCTCCGTATGAGGCGTTATATGGGAGGCAGTATAGATCTCCAGTTGCTTGGTTCGAGCCCGGTGAGGCTAGACTATTGGGGATAGATTTAGTTTAGGATGCCTTAGAGAAGGTGAAGTTGATTCAAGAGAGGCTTCGTACAACGCAGCCGCGTCAGAAGAGTTATGTGGACTGGAAGGTTCGGGATGTGTCTTATATGGTTGGTGAGAAGGTCTTGCTGAAGGTTTCGCCTATGAAGGGTGTTATGAGGTTTGGAAAGAAAGGGAAGCTGAGTCCGCGGTTTGTTGGGCCTTTGAGGTACTTCAGAGGATTGGGGAGGTGGCTTATGAGCTTGCCTTGATACCCAGCCTGTCGAGCGTGCATCCAGTTTTTCATGTTTCTATGCTCCGGAAATATATTGGAGACCCGTCCCATGTTTTGGATTTCACTACGGTTCAGTTGGAGGGTGATTTGACTTATGATGTAGAGCCAGCAACCATTTTGGATCGTCAGGTTCGAAAGTTGAGGTCGAAGGATGTTGCTTAGGTGAAGGTACAGTGGAGAGGTCGGCCCGTGGAGGAGGCTACCTGGAAGACCGAGCAGGAGATGCGGAGCCGATATCCTCACCTGTTTGAGGCTTCAGGTATGTTTCTTGACCCGCTCGAGGACGAGCGTTTGTTTTAGTTGGGGAGGATGTGACGACCCGACCCGTCGTCTCATGAGTTACCGCTCCGTTACCCCTATTTTCCGCTTCTTTATGCTTTAATGTCAGTGTCTTGTGTGATCAAGTTGGTTTGGATTGATTTTAGAAGGAAATGAGACACTTAGTCTCTTTAAGGAAGGATCGATTTGAAAAAGTCAACCAGATATTGACTTATGTGTTAGAGGGCTCGGATATGAATTCCGATGATTCGGTTAGCTTCAAGGGATGATTTTTGACTTAGGAGTGTGATCGGAAGTGATTTTGGAGGTCCGGTGTAGAATTAGGCTTGAATTGGCGAAGTTAGTATTTTGGTGATTTCCGGTTGATAGGTGAGATTTTGATTTGAGGGTCGGAATGGAATTCTGAGAGTTTTTGTACCTTTGTTATGTTATTTAGGATGTGTGTGCAAAATTTCAGGTCATTCGGAAGTGTTTTGGTGGGGTTTTTGATCAAATGCGTGTTTCGGAAGTTTTTGAATAACTTAGGCTTGAATTCGATGATAATTGATGGTTTTAGTGTTGTTTGAGGTGTTTTGATGATTGGAACAAGTTTGAATGATGTTTTAGGATGTGTTGGTGCTTTTGGTTGAGGTCTCGGGGACCTCGTGGTGATTTCGGATGGTTAAACGGGAAGTTTTGAACTTGGTAATGTAGCAAAAATTGCAGAAGCTGTAGCAGGGTATTTTGGTCTTTGCGATTGCGGGTGGTCCCTCGCGATCGCATAGAAGGAATTTGGGAGGCAGGATATTTGCTCATCGCGTTCGCGTTTGGTCATTCGCGATCGCAGAGAATCAGGTAGTGAAGCTTCGCGTTCGCGGATAATGGAATGCGTTCGCGTAGTTGTGAAGGTTGGACCTTCGTGATCGCAGTTGGTTGGTTGCGTTCGCGTAGACCATTTATGAGGCCTGGAAGATTTATGCTTCGCGATCGCATAGAGTAAAGTATCAGCTGGGCAGAAGGGTTTTTAAAAATATTTCATCCGCGAGCCTAAGTCATTTTCCTCCATTGTAGAGTATTTTTAGAGCTTTTTGGGAGCAATTGAAGAGGGATTCGAATAGGATTGATTGGAGGTAAGTTCTATAGACCAAAAACATGATTTAATTGTAGAATTGACCAAGAAATTCATGGAAACTTAGCTAAAATTGGAAAAACTAGGGCTTGGAAATTGGAGCTTTTAAATTGGGATTTGAAGGGTCATTTGAGCTCGAATTTGAGAGTTCTTGATATGTATAGACTTGTGGCGAGATAAGGAACCCGTTGATGCAAAAATTTCTGAGTTTCGAGAAGTGGGCCTGAGGCTCGAGTTTTGCAAATTTCGGGATTTTTGATATTTTTGATTATTTTCGATTGGGTTTTGTTCCCTTAGCCTATTGTGACGTATTCGTTGTAGTTTTGGTCAGATTCGACGCGCGAGGATGCCGATTTGAGAGGCAAGGGCATATCGAGCTAGATTTTTGGCCGGCTTGAGGTGAGTAATGATTGTAAATGATGTCCTGAGGGTTTGAAACCCCGGATTGCACAATGTATTGCTATATTAAGGTGAAACACGTGCTTAACGACGAGCGCGGGGTTGTTTACTATTGGGGATTGTGACTTGGTCCGTCCCGATTGATGTTTTTACCGCGTATTTGACTAAGACTTGTTTGTTATCATCATGATTTGAGCTTATTTCCATATTTGGTCTTCATGCCGACTACTTGAATCCTTCGTGGACTTTTATCACTGTTTCCTCACTATTTTGACATAATTACTTGAACTCAGTCCAATTGATTACTACTATTTTACAAACTCAGCTACTTTTACTCGAATTTGAGACTTAAATAATATTTCCAATGTTGTTTGGGCTGAGCACCACTGTTTTACTGATGCCCGAGGGGCTTGTGATGATTTCTGGACTGAGTGAGGCCAAGGGCCATATGGGAGGATATGCTGAGTAATATGAGATACTTTACATGCCACGAGGTGGCTTGAGTGATGGGATGCCGAGTGATGTGAGGCCGAGTGCCGAGTGATGATGCCATGAGGTGGCTTGATATAGCACTTGGGCCATAAAGAGCCCCTCCGGAGTCTGCACACTCACAGCGAGCGCGGGTACCCATATGATCTGAGAGTGAGCCCGAGGGGCTGATACTATGCTGAGTGACTGATATTGAGCCCGAGGGGCTGATACTATTCTGAGCGATTGATACTGGGCCCGAGGGGCAGATTTCTACTTACTATTCACCTGTTGTTTTGCCTGATTTACCTGTTGTTTTAAAAAGGAGTTTTTATTTTATTCATCACAGTTTTACTGCTTTAAGTGATTTACTGCCTGATATAGAATTGTTTTGTGCCTTCATGTATTTTCATGCTTTCAGCCATTATTTATAATTATTACTTACTGGGTCGGAGTACTCACATTACTCCCTGCACCGTGTGTGCAGATTCAGGCATAGCAGAGTCCGCTCCTGAGCGCTGATCCTTCCAAACCAAGCAGTGATTTGGAGTTACGAGGTAGCTGTTGACGTCCGCAACCCCGTGTCTCCCCTATCCTTTATCATTTATGTTTTCTTCAGATTATTGTGTCGGACTTCATACTTTGTAGACTCATAGCAGATTCTATAGTAGTTCATGACTTGTGACACCCCGGTTTGGGCTGTGTCGGGATGGTTTCCCTTTATTATTATCGTTTTTTCCGCACTCATGGCTATCTTAAACATGTTTTAGAATTACTTATGTTAATTAATTATTTTAAAAGAGGTATTTTCATTGTTCTGGCTGGCCTTGTCTTCACGAGAGACGCCATCACGGCCGGGTTCGGGAATTGGGTCGTGACACTACCATAGGAGGCACTGCCTCGGTACCGGTGGCCGAGAAAGAAGTCGTCATGCACTGTTTTGGGGTACCGATTTTGAGAACTTCACTATTTCTATCTAAGTATATGAAGACTTGAAGACTAGATATGAAGATTTGGTTTGAAGGTTCGAAGGTTAGTTATGAAGGTTTGAAGATGAACTGTGAGGATATGAAGAACAAGTTATGAAGATCTGAAGGATTGATGAACGGGTGAGGATATAAAAGGCTCAATGTAACTTAAGGAAATTTAAAATCAGAAAGTAAAAAAATGTAAAAATAGAAAATCAGAACTTTTATAGGGAAAGAGTAATGGATGCATGATGTTTCGAATTCGGTAGATACTGGGGGTGATTAACCGATAGCTGAAGCGTATCCAAAACCAGAGCGACGCGACTGATGGTAGGTTAGAGTTCGTCAACTTGCTCACCATGTGCGAGATAAGGAACTGAGGTTAATTTGTCGCTTCTCATCGCTTCTATAATCTACTCTCTGAGAAGTGATGGGACTATTTGTGAATGGATGAAATTAGGGATAGAGTTACCCCCGACTTCCTGTCGAGAAATGAGGAGTAACGTTACTTGTTACTAGCTCGAGTGAGACCGAGGGTGCCCGTAGATCAGAACCAGGAGCGGACGAATGATACGTCGGGAGTCGAGCATGGCTAAACCCGGAGAGACTCCCGTTCGAGCAATACGAAGAACTGAGGGTAAAGGAAAAAACCATTAAAGAAGACCAACGAAGAGATGAAATATCCGCCATCAGCCAGATATTACAGCGTGGATCATGCTCGGTGTTGGTTGTAGATCGTGTTTTTGTAAGAGAAAAGGAAGGAAAAGATTTTTTTACTTTATTTGAACTTGTATTAGGACTAAAATTCCTCTACTATATAAAGAGGATAACCTTTTCATTTTTTGGTCACTATTACTGACATACATCAAGACTATAAAATTTACTTTGGCTTTTAGCAATTGTTTAAGTGTTCTTCAGGGGTTCATCCGTTTATTGAAATCGGAGCACTATCTTAAAGGCTCAATCGAGACTGGCCATTGGCACTATCTCGACGATTTCTCATGCTCTATTGTAGCTTTTTGGTTAAGTCAATTCTAAATTTATTTTGTTGCACTTCACGATTTCTGGAGTAACATCATAATTGACAATCCTCAATTTGGACCACTAAGGAGGAAACGTAACGCTAACAATAAAATGTAGGATATAATATTTATTGATTGATAATTATGTAGAAACTTTTGTACAGTTTTAATAGTATGTATAAAAATGTAAAAGAAGAAAAGAGACAAAATAGCACTGTTGCAAAGAAACCTCCCACCAATGATATAATATAGAACTTTTTATTTTTAAAGGAAAATGGGGACGGGATCACAAGGTTGGACATCAAAACTTCACTAATAAAGTGAACATTCAGGTAACCAACAGTGTACAAAATATATAACTTAAATTTACTAGTGTTTGGTGGAAAATTATGGAACACTTCCCAAGCAAATCAATCGAAATAATTAAAGGGGTAAATCATAGTCAATCGTAATCAATCACTGGATTAAAAGATAAACTTGAGACATAGAAGTAATCAATTAGGGAACGACATAAATGGAGTTTTATTTATCGAAGTAATTTGACCTGCCTCTCCTTAAAGAGGTTCAAGATCTTACATTGATCTTGTTTATTGCTCCACTTGTGGAATATAGCTTTCTATCTCTGGTGTAATCAGAGTTCTTCATCAAAGTAGCTTGACCTGCCTCTCCTTAAAGAGGTTCAGGATCTTACATTGACCTTGTTTATTGTTCCACTTGTGGAATATAGCTTTCTATCTCTAGTGTAATCAGAGTTCTTCATCAAAGTAGCTTGACTCGCCTCTCCTTAAAGAAGTTCAGGATCTTACATTGACCTTGTTTATTATTTCACTTGTGGAATATAGTTTTCTATCTCTGGTTTTATCAGAATTGTGTCGAAGAAGAAGCCCCCCCTTAAGAGGTTCTCTTTCTTAGTATTTATAGCCTCAAGCTCTTCCTGCTGGTCACGAATGGGCCCATTATTTTGTTGTGGAGATATCCCCTCATTTGTTTTAGGGACAACTGTCATAAGTCGGAGGTCAGCGGTGTTGACTATTTACTACAGATTGGTCGTAATGGGGTTAATCCCCTGGTCACTGAATGATCGAACATTTACCAATACAGTTAGTCCCTTCGCTCGTCGAGGTCGCGCCTGTGTCGACTTTGGGGGGTGGATAGAGCGGCGTAATCGGGGAGGGTCCTTTAACATGAGGTTTCAGAATTAATTGTTGATTGGCGAACAGAGTGTCATTCCGCACGGTCGTTCGTAATAGCGCACGTTTTCATAAAACTAAATCGCTTCGTGCACGGTTATGCATTAATGGCGATCGTTGGGTTCCGTGAGGACAGAATCTGTTATTTATAACTAGAGAAGATGTGTCATTTTGTTCTTTACTCATTCATTGTTCTTCTAAGAGGATTCTTGATAAGCTTTTTCTTCTGTCAAATAGCATTTTTTCTGTTCTTTCGATCATTATCATCATTGATCTCTCCGTTTCCCTCGTCAAAGTTCTTCTTTCTCTCACTCGTGAATCAAAAATGATAGGCACTTCTTCTTGCGGCAATCGTTCAGCTAATTCCCCGGTGGTCGAAAATCCCACTCCGGCAAATAAAGGGTTAGAGTTGGTGGAAGGCGAAGAAATTCCTTCGGTCGATGAAATTCTACCTCGATCAAGAGATCAATTGATGGATTTCAGTACACCGGGTGGCGTGGAACAGGGGGACGTTTCTTCTCTAATGGGGGAAGTGGGAATATCCCAAATGCAGGAGCAATGGCGTGTCCCACGTTATGCCGAGTTTTCTCTGGCAAAGACCGGGGACAAGGTGCAAATTGATCATCACGGGTATTGCTCTTTCTATGCTTACATCTTTCAGGTGGGGTGCATACTCCCGCTTCTGATGTTGATAGTGGATTTCTACGGCTATTATAAGGTATGCTCGACTCAGATTTCTCCTTATGCCTACAAACTACTCCTCATGTTCATCAAGTATGCGGAGCTAGCGGATAGGGAGGTCACATTGAGGCATGTGCTCAGTCTCTCCGCTCCCCAAACAATTCGCGGCACCATGATCCATGCACGCCCACGAGGGTCGAAGAGTTTGATGGTTGGGCTGGATGACGACGATATTCGTCAACCCTTTGAGAATTTCTTCTATATTCGGACTGAGCATCTGGTGGCGGACCCAAGTGGATTCCCGGAAGTTTGGAATTTTGCACGTGAGACCTCGTTCCTAACTAGGCATCCGCCCTATTTCGACTCTCCTTATGCTTTGTACGTATGGTTATTGATTTACCGTCATTTTTGTAGCTGAAAAGTTGTCGCCGCCTCCCTTGAGGGGATCCGAGACTAGGTTGAGGCAGTGCTTCCTCATACTACGGGCATTCGTACCTGGACGACTTTCTGGGAGAGGCATGGTCACAGGCCCGTGACAAGTGGGACTCCGGCCCTTCCTCTTTTCTATTTCATTTTGTTCTGACTGTGTTTATTAATTCGTTTGTCCATTGTATCTAGAGAGACCACGTCATGTCAAAGCTCCACAATTGGCTTTTCGTCAGCCGGGTGCACTCGCTAGATTAGCTACTGCACCTGGGCCTCGTCGAGTACCGAGGGCGGCGTCAGTTGAATCGTCAGCGATCGCGTCCCCGCCTCGAGCTATGCCACAAGATGAGAGGCTTTCAGGGCTCATTCGTTCCCAGACGGGCTCGCCTTTGAATGAGGGGGAAGATAGGCCTTCGCAGAAGCGGCGAGTGGCATTTGTGGCGGCTCCTCCATCGGTGATCAACTTGGATTCTCCTCCGACGAATTCGGAGGGCGTTGCGGCTGTGGCGCTTGCTGGCGGGGAGAAGGAGTTAATTGGAATTGGACCCATTGGTTCTAGCCACGAGAATGTTGCTGCCTCGAAGACACCGTCCGAAGTTCCTATTGTCGAGGCAGAGGGTCGATCCTTACGGGCCGTCGTAGGGACTTCTGCTGTGCCATTGTCGACTATGGCGAGTTTTTCTACATCAACGGTGGCGGAGAATGAGAGGGACGTGGTGGAGGACGAGTATAAGTTTGAGTCTGATTTGGACCCCGACGATGTTCGTATGTTTAAGGAGGGTATTACCAATTCTACGGTGCATGCGGGGGGGCCGGCCCGTTTTATTGAGGTTCCCTCGGATTTGAATTTATTAACTGAAGGAAATAGATTGATGTCGCAGTTCGAGTTGTTATGTTCGGAGGCCGAGAATGCGTCTTTGAGGAGCGTTTCGGATATTGAAGTGATGGACGAAGTGGCCGTGATGGGCCTGAGGGTGCGTAGTACGTTCCTAGCTCCTTCTTCCCTTTCCGTTTTAGCTGCTGCCTTAGCTTTGCCTTTCCTTTGTTTTGCAGACTTACTTGTTGGAGGTGGAGAACATCCGCAGAGCCAAGGTTCGCTCGAGGATCTTTTTGCAGATGCTGGGGAAATATTGCCATTATCGTGATCGGTGCCGAGGGCTGTGCGATCGTTTAAGGAATGAGCCCGGTAACCGAGCTTTGGGTGAGGAGTTGGCAACGCGGAATCAGTAGCTATTGCAGGCTCTTGGCAGCAAGCGTGCTCTTGAAGTGCAGATCCGTCAGAAGGACGAGGAGCTTGAGGTGGGAAAAGGAATTGCAGCTGAGTGTGCGCACCTGCAGGGCAGGTTGAGGGAGATGGAGTTGGAGGCTGAGCAGAACCGGGTCAAGGCAGTGAAGGCGGCTGCGGAATATAGCGGGAAACTGGCAGAGCTGGAGGGCAAGGTTGCTGCATTAAAGTTTCGGGAAAAAGGTTACTCGTCAAGAGCCGTGGCGTTGGAGGAGTCGATTCGTGTGCATGAGTCCCGGATGGAGTCGGAGAGGGAGACAACAACCCTTAAGGAGGCGGGGCTTGAGGAGCGGATTGGTGTTCTTGAGCAGGAGGCTCAGGCCATGTTGGACCGGATTGCGATTTTGGAGGGGGAGAATTGGCGACTGCAGAACCAGGCTGGTTCTTCTCATACTGCCGTTTCCCACCAGGTTCATGAACTTTGGGTCTACGTCGAAGCTCAATGCGATATTTACAAGAACTTATTAGAGGCGGGTGTCTTTACCGAGGCCGTCTTCGAGGTGGCACGCTAGAAGGATCGTGATGCCCGTGCCAACTGTGGTTATGATGTGGCGACACCCGAGGCTAACGATGGCGCGAGTGGCGGGGATAGTGATGGCGGTGATGGCGCCGAGTAAAGAAAAGATTTGTTATCGTTGTTTGTTGTTTTTCTTTATATTCCATTCGTCGGTTGGCGCTTGGTTGTTTCTTGTGGTTTTTCTATATCTTTCTTTATTGTCTCGATCGGCTGGGGCCGGATGTAAGCGGGGAGTACCCGCATTCTTAACTCTGTTGACAGTTGTACTCTTTCTTCCATCATTTGTCTTTCGTGTTTACTCTGTCTTCCGTTTTTCTCCTTTTCTTTTATGGATATGTTTGGAAGGACGATCAGCTCTTGAATTCGACCGAGGCCGTCATGTCAGTTTTGGATTAATAACGAGGGCCTTTTGGCCTGACATGAACGTGGAAGGGCAGTCATCTTGTGATGATGGAAATTGGTTTTTCTCCGCCTCGGGCCTAGTGCGGCTGAGGTCGACTCTGACGAACTTGAAGGTGAGGGCACTTAGCCTGATCCCCAGTTTGACTAAAGTCGGAATTGATATATTTTGGTGGTGAAGGCTATAAGGCCCCGTGAAATACCTACTCGAAAACCCGGATCCCGTGGAGCCAAGTTCGGAGCATGTGTTAGCAATTCATAAAGCTTGCGAGCGGCGGCGCGGACCTCTTTGGATTGAATATTGCATTAAAAAGTCAAGAATAAGTTTCCAGAAAAATGCAAGAAATGCGGTCCAGAATACGGCCGCAAATAAGGTATGCGGACCGCATATCTGCCGCAGAGATTGTCAGAATGTTGGTTAAAATTGAAGTCAGCTATGCGGTCGCATAATCAAAATGCGGACTGTATAATCGTCGCATATTTTCCTTTGAATTTTGTGAGGGTCAGTTCTGCGGTGCACTTTGCAATCGCAGAACGTGAATGCGGACCACATTCTTACCGCAGACTGAGTCAGAGTGTCCAGTTTCTGGGTAGCATTTTGCGGTCCATTATGCAGACCGCATGTTTACTCTGCGATCGTAAATGCGATCACATATTTGACTCGGGGCTCCAATTTTCTAATTTTTAACCCGACCTCCCTATCGATATATCTGGTGTTATAGCTCATTTTAAGCATCTTTCCAAACATTTCTAGAGGGAGAGAGAGGGTTTTTAGACAGGGAAAGTCTCCCCATCAAGTTACTCCATAAGATATGGCTAAATCCTTGAAGGAAATCAAGTGAAGACCCCTAGACCTTCATCTCAAGAGGTAAGACTTCATCACCCCAACTCTTATTTGTTTTATTCTCATATATAAGGGGTCACTAGTGAGGTTATTCATGGGTATAACAATGGACTCCTTGCATGCATATCAAACCTTAGAGTAGTGGGAGGTGGTGAATTAAAGAGGGGTACACAATGATATAAATTGCTCTAAAAAAGGGTCCTAAGATCACATTGCACCTCTAGGGTTTGTCAATATGCTTGAACCAAGCTAGAGTCTCAATCTTATCTCTAATTCTCGATTTAATTTGTAATTATTACTCAATAGATCGAAGTGCTAAGAGTTCCGGAAATTTGTAAAAGAGTAAGGAAAGCTTTATTGAGGTGTGTATGGCTAAAACCCCCCTTTTTAATTAGAAATTGAGCTCCGTTGTCATTTATGAAAGTATGGTAAGAGTTGAATTGGCTAGTGTATTGATTGTTATTACGCATTAATTGATTTGCATATATCTATACATATTCGTGAAGGATGTGCCTCAATGTGAATAATGTACCAATCTTGATAATTAGGGAATGATGAAAAGGTACAGTTATGTGTTGAAATACTTGGGCTACAAGCCAACATCGAAATAAAGAATTATTCATGCTAGCTATGTGCTCACTTACCTGTGATTGAAACTTGAACTATCTTTGATATATGTGTCTATGATCACAACTTGTAAAATAAATATTGAAAATGGAAAATGATGCTATGATGGTGGCCCTGAGTGCCCAAGAATTGTTATGATATGTGTGGAATAAAGATTTGAAGTGTTGACTAATGAGAATGGAGTAATGCCTCCAATGAGGTGACCTAGCCGATCGGGTCGTGATCGGACACCATGCAGCACACACGGTGGTAATGTGCTGATATTGAATTCCGGATATGGGAAATGAAATATTGATTGAGAGTAATGCCTCCAATGAGGTGACCTACCCGGTCGGGTCGTGATCAGACACCCTGCCGCACACATGGTGGTAATGTGCTGATATTGAATTTCGGATAAGGGAAATGAAATATTGATTCAGAGTAATGCCTCCAATGAGGTGACCTAGCCGGTCGGGTCGTGACCGGACTCCGCTCGAGAGGGCAGTGGTATTGAGAACAGTGGTGAACATGTGACAGAAATGCCCTGATCTATGTTTTGGAAATTGTGTGAAAGATTATATGAATTGCATCTTTGATTTACCCATGTTATTTACTTGTACCTGTTTGATAGTTCTTTCTAGTAAAATGGTATTTAGTTATACATACCAGTACAATTCAAATGTACTGATGTCCCTTTTGCCGGGGGCGCTACATTCGTGTTATGATTGTAGGTGGTTCTATAGCAGGCACTCCAGTCCACCAGCAGTAGCACCTCTTCCACTTTTCGTCAGCTGTATTGGTGAGCCCCTTTCCCTTCGGGGCCCTGCGTGGCTTATGCCGCTGTTCTTCCTGGAGCCTTATTTTTGTATTTGTGTAAGGTATAGCCGGAGCCTTGTTGCCGACATTTCTGTATTATTTTTCAGTTATATTTAGAGACTCCGTAGACAGGTTGTGGGCTGTGTTATGTATTGGAATTAAGATTGAAATATTGGTATTTGGCAACGATTTACAAACTTGTAATATTTTGACATTTATAATTTAAGCTGCTAATGGAAATGAAATGGAATTGTTAATAAACTACTTACTAAGTATTTTTAATGGAGTCCATCTCTTATTTAATTATGAGTTGGGTAGGGTAGTATGTATGAAACCTTCCAGGCTTGCTCAGTCGGGTTTATTCGGTTGAGCGCCGGTCGCGCTCCTCGAATTTTGGGGCGTGACAAAGGCACTTCGCCTGAGTCCTAGTTCGACTGAGGTCGAATCTGATATATTTTGATGGTGAAGGCACTTGGCCTGAGTCCCGATTTGACTGAGGTCAAACCTGATATATTTTGATGGCGAATGCACTTGGCCTGAGTCCCGGTTCGACTGAGGTCCAACCTGATGTATTTTGATGGCGAAGGCATTTGGCCTGAGTCCCAGTTCGACTGAGGTCGAACCTGATGTATTTTGATGGCTAAGGCACTTGGCCTTAGTCCCAGTTCGACTGAGGTCGAACCTGATGTATTTTGATGGTGAAGGCACTCGACTAAGGTCGAACCTGATGTATTTTGATGGCGAAGGCACGTGGCCTGAGTCCCGATTCGACTGAGGTCGAACCTGATATATTTTGATGGCAATGGCACGTGGCCTAAGTACCGGTTCGACTGAGGTCGAACCTATTGTATTTTGATGGCGAAGGCACGTGGCCTGAGTCCCGGTTCGACTAAGGTTGAACTTGATGTATTTTGATGGCGAAGGCACTTGGCCTGCGTACTGGCTCGACTGAGGTCGAACCTGATGTATTTTGATGGCGAAGGCACTTGGCTTGAGTCCAAGTTCGACTGAGGTCGAACCTGATATATTTTGATGGCGAAGGCATGTGACCTGAGTCCTGATTCGACTGAGGTCCAAGCTGATGTATTTTGATGGCGAAGGCACTTGGCCTGAGTCCCAGTTCGATTGAGGTCGAATCTGATGTATTTTTATGGCAAAGGCACTTGGCTTGAGTCCCGGTTCGACTGAGGTCGAACCTGATGTATTTTCATGGCGAAAGCACTTGGCCTAAGTCCCGGTTCGATTGAGGTTGAACCTGATATATTTTGATGGCGAAGGCACTTGGCCTGAGTCCCGGTTCGATTGAGGTTGAACCTGATATATTTTGATGGCGAAGGCATGTGGCCTGAGTCCCGGTTTGACTGAGGTTGAACCTGTTGTATTTTGATGGCGAAAGCACGTGGCCTGAGTCCCGGTTCGACTGAGTTCGAACCTGATGTATTTTGATGGCGAAGGCACTTGGCCTGAGTCCCGGTTCGACTGAGGTCAAACCTGATATATTTTGATGGCGAAGACACTTGGCCTGCATCCCGGTTTGACTGAGGTCGAACCTGATATATTTTGATGGCGAAGGCACGTGGCCTGAGTCCCCGTTAGACTAAGGTCGAACTTGATGTATTTTGATGGCGAAGGCACTTGGCTTGATTCCCGGTTCGACTGAGGTCGAACCTGATGTATTTTGATGGCGAAGGCACTTGGCCTGAGTCCCGGTTCGACTGAGGTCAAACCTGATGTATTTTGATGGCGAAGGCACTTGGCCTGAGTCCCGGTTCGACTGAGGTGGAACCTGATATATTTTGATGGCGAAGGCACGTGGCCTGAGTCTCGGTTCGACTGAGGTCGAACCTGATGTATTTTGATGGCGAAGGCGCTTGTCCCGAGTCCCGGTTCAATTGAGGTCGAACCTGATATATTTTGATGGTGAAGGCACTTGTCCTGAGTCCCGCTTCGACTGAGGTCGAACCTGATATATTTTAATGGCGAAGGCACGTGGCCTGAATCTCGGTTCGACTGAGATCGAACCTGATATATTTTGATGGCGAAAACACGTGGCCTGAGTCCCGATTCGACTGAGGTCGAACATGTTGTATTTTGATGGCGAAGGCACGTGGCCTGAGTCCCATTTTGACTGAGGTCGAACCTGATGTATTTTGATGGCGAAGGCACTTGGCCTGAGTCCCGGTTCGACTGAGGTTGAACCTGATGTATTTTGATGGTGAAGGCACTTAGCCCGAGTCCCGGTTCGACTGAGGTCGAACCTGATGTATTTTGATGGCGAAGGCACTTGTCCTGAGTTCCGGTTCAACTAAGGTCGAACCTGATATATTTTGATGGTGAAGGCACTTGGCCTGAGTCCCGGTTCGTTTGAGGTCGAACCTGATATATTTTGATAGCGAAGGCACGTGGCCTAAGTCCCGGTTCGACTGAGATCGAACCTGATATATTTTGATGGCGAAGGCACGTGGCCTGTGTCCCGATTCGACTGAGGTCGAACATGTTGTATTTTGATGGCGAAGGCACGTGGCCTGAGTCCCATTTTGACTGAGGTCAAACCTGATGTATTTTGATGGCGAAGGCACTTGGCCTGAGTCCCGGTTCGACTGAGGTTGAACCTGATGTATTTTGATGGTGAAGGCACTTAGCCCGAGTCCCGGTTCGACCGAGGTCGAACCTGATGTATTTTTATGGCGAAGGCACTTGGCCTGAGTCTCAGTTCGACTGAGGTCGAACCTGTTGTATTTTGATGGCGAAGGCACGTGGACTGAGTCCCAGTTCGACAGAGGTCGAACCTGATATATTTTAATAACAAAGGCACTTGTCCCGAGTTTGGGTTCTGGCTTGAGACAGCCCTGTGCCGGCTTCCGGTCGGACACCACGTTAGGGGTGAAGGAAATGCCTCATACTTTCATTTTGAGAGAGAGGGGGGGAACTTCTTCTTCTTGTCCGGTCATTTTCAGAATTCAGTTTCCCTTGATGCATTCGAGTATTATGTGCTCGATATGCTTCTTTTGGTTCGTTTGAGTTGGATCGCTCCTTTGACTTCGACTCCAGGGAGAAATTATACGATTTCGCTAGGAAACCCCCACAGGCGGCTCAAAATTGTTTGGTGGAAAATTATTGAACACTTCCCAAGCAAATCAATTAAAATAATTAAAGGGGTAAATCATAGCCAATCGTGATCAATCACTGGATTAAAAGACAAACTTGAGACATAGAAGTAATCAATTAGGGAACGACATAAACAAAGTTTTATTTATCGAAGTAATTTGACCTGCCTCTCCTTAAAGAGGTTCAAAATCTTACATTGATCTTGTTTATTGCTCAACTTGTGGAATATAGCTTTCTATCTCTGGTGTAATCAGAGTTCTTCATCAAAGTAGCTTGACCTGGCTCTCCTTAAAGAGGTTCAGGGTCTTATATTGACCTTGTTTATTGTTCCACTTGTGGAATATAACTTTCTATCTCTGGTTTTATCAGAGTTGTGTCGAAGAAGAAGCCTCCCCTTAAGAGGTTCTCTTTCTTAATATTTATAGCCTCAAGCTCTTCTTGCTCGTCACGAATGGGCCCATTGTTTTGTTATGAAGATGTCCCCTCATTTGTTTTAGGGACAACTGTCATAAGTCGGAGGTCAGCGGTTTTGACTATTTACTACAGATTGGTTGTGATGGGGTTGAACCCCTGGTGTGACGACCCAAAGGGTCATCACCTATTTCTTCATTCGTTCCGTGCTTTCGAGGCCTTGAAAACCACACTTTTATTTGCCTCGATTTGCATGCACAGTCTGGGCGTGTAGTCGGAAGGCTTAAATATGAATTCTTTGTGAAAAATGATGAATTTTGATATTAATATGGTTAAAGTTGACTTCGATCAATATTTTTGGTAAACTTACCCGGACCCGTGATTTGACGGTCCCGGAGGGTCCGTAGAAAAATATGGGACTTCGGCGTATGCCCAGAATCGAATTCCGAGGTCCCAGGCCCGAGGAATAAATTTTTTCATGAAATTGTTTTCTGAAAATGTTTAAGGAAAATGAAAATGAAATTTGATCAAAAAGTGATGGTATCGGGCTCGTATTTTGGTTCCGACACCCGATGCAAGTCTTAAATATGTGTTAAGTGCTTTCTGTAAAGTTTGGTTGAAAACGGACATCGTTTGACGTGTTTCGGACTATAAGTTCCAAATTGAAAGTTTATGAAACTTAGAAGAAAATCATGTGATTTGAGGCTTGATTCATTGATGTTGATTTTATTTTGGCGATTTGATCGCGTGAATAAGTCCGTAGGATATTTTTGAGGTTGTGTGTATATTTGGTTTGGAGCCCCGAGGAATCGGATGAGTTTTGGATAGGTGTCGGATTGCATTTCTCATTTTTGGAATAATCTGGTATTCTGCTTCTGTGATCTTAGCAATTGCGAAGTGGAGACTCGCAATTGCGAGCTCGCAAATGCGAGCCATTTATCGCAATTGTGATTTCTGAGATTTGAGGCCTATGATCGCAAATGCGATAGTAATCTTCGCAAATGCGAAGAAGAGAAGTCTGGCTGATGATCGCAAATGCGACAAAATGTTCGCAAATGCGAACCAAGGTCTCGCAAATGCAAAAGTCCCAGCATTGGCCTAGCTTCGCAAATGCGAAGCTTGTTCACAAATCCCATATTTGGTCGGGGTTCGCAATTGCGAACCCATCAGAGGCCTGCATTTTTCATACTTAGTCGAATTTTCACCTCATTTCTTCATCCTTTCAACTCAAACACTCCATAGGCGATTTTCCAAGAAAACTTTCTTCTCCAATCCATTTGTAAGTTGATTTTCACTTAATTTCTTCAATCTTTAACATCATTTATCATGTTTTCATCTTAAAAATCAAGATTTTCATAGGTGAAAATGGGGATTTTGGGTAGAACCTAGGTTTTCTTAAAATTAGGGATTTGGACCTCAATTATAGGTCCGATTTCAAAACAAATCATAGATATGAACTAGTGGGGGAATGGGTAACTGGGTTTTGGTTCAAACCTCGGGTTTTGACCACGTGGGCCCGGGGGCATTTTGGGAGTTTTTGAGTAAAACTTTGGGAAATTCATTTTTATGCATTCAAGTTGATTCAATTAGCATTTGTTGATACATTCAAGCAATTTGTGACTAGATTCGAGCGGTTTTGTGGTGAATTCGAGGAGTAAAGCTATACTAGAGGCTTGAGTAGATTTTTGGAGCAATTGAGGTAAGTGTTTGATCTAACTTTGGCTTGAGGGANTAATGTGAAGAGTTGAGGATCAATTGTGAATTTGTGAATTCTTTGGAGCGTTGGCTCGAACGATAAAACACTATTGAGTAAGAAATGAAAGAATTGGTAAGAAATGTGATTAAATCCCTTGCCGGGATGACTTGAGTATATTGATTATCTCCCTTGCCGGGATGTGGAAGTTATTGTCATTGCTCCCTTGCCGGGACTTAGTTGTTTAATTATGCTTTTCCCTTGCCGTGACATTTCTCATTACTGTTTATTCCCCTCGCCCGTTTGGTTGTGATTGCTGTTTGGGTGAGGAAGAGTGATAATGCACGAAGGGGCTTTTCGTGCCATTTTTTATTATATTTGCACGAAGGGTCATTCCGTGCCATTGTTGATTATATTATGCACGAAGGGACATTCCGTACCATTGTTGATTATATTATGCACGAAGGGTCATTCCGTGCCATAAAATAAGAGTAATGTGAGGAAAGCACGAAGGTAATGCCGTGCGTTTGGTTTGATTGCTTTGAGTGAGGATGAGAGTAAAAGCACGAAGGTTGATGCCGTGCAAC
>MU698706.1:28139-52346 GCA_026770625.1 Nicotiana glauca | reverse complement strand
TGAATCATTTGAGCTATACTTCAATTATATTAACTAGACTATGGACTGTAATAGGGCTGCTATAGACTAAGTGTGATTATTTGAATTGTTTGTTTTTGGTCCGTGAAGGCTTACATTTAATAGATTAGGTGAATTGAAGAATATTTTTTGTATTGATTGTTTTAGGTGAAATATGAACCAGTAGTCTTTATCACTTCCACCTCACATAGATCCATAAATGAGACTAGTGTAAATATGAACAAATTAGACAAGGTAAACGATCAGAATTATTAGGACTGTGGATATGAAAATGTATTTAGTTTCTTCTTATGACTATAATGAATTTGGCAAATGGGCGTGCTAGTATGAATCAGTTTGAATCACAGTTTGGGTTAATATGAGAAGTGTGAATTTAAACGTGGGTTCAGCTGTTAAAATCAGAGATTGGCCATGATTGGTTCAAGTTAATTACAAGAACTCTTTTCGCCTTCAGCATAAGTGTTAATCAACTTTTGAATTTCATTATGTGGGCCGTTAGTATAGTAGACCAAGTCTGGACTCGCACGATTTTTTGCTCTGGGCATACGCAGGCCTACTTTAGGCTGTTGAATTTCACTGGGCCAAGGCTTTTGGCAAGACTAGCCTGATACGTGTAAGCCTGGTCATAGTTTATCTTCGTTGGACTTATCCCAAAGCCCAATGATTGGCTTTGGTGCCGAATTATCATTTGGTTCGTGTTAATCCAGTAACAAATTAATTAGGACTTCTTCTTTTACTTTAGATACAATAAAAATAGCAAATCATAGTCGCTTTTAGGTTGGTCTTTTAAATAATAAATGAGACGAGCCTCGCCAAATAAAAATACATAAATTGCGGGGCCCTCAATAAATGGTTAAAATAAAACATTTAGAATTCGGGATGGGCCATTTAGTGAATTTCACGGCCTTCCCCAAAGATAACAACGCGCTAGTCACTTTAGGCGCACTTTTAATAATTTACTTTCTTAAACTCGGGTTCACATTTATGTGACCCAAATCCAAATCTCAACGGAGTCGAAATATATCAATAACCACGGGTGCATTGATGTGACGTGGTTCGAGATGTGTTTTCACGTTGTTGCAATTCTCGTTAAAAATAATAATAATAAAAAACGGTTAAAAGGTAAAAATGCACATAGGTTTGAACATGTATTAAAATCAAATTTTAGCAAAATATAGCAGTTGAGCGACCGTGCTAGCACCACGGAACTCGGGAATGCCTAACACCTTCTCCCGGGTTAACATAATTTCTTACTCAGAATTCTGGTTCGCGGACTGTAATACAGAGTCAATCTTTTCTCGATTCAGGATTCAACCGGTGACTTGGGAAACCATAAATCTCCCAAGTGGCAACTCTGAATCTCTTAATAAACGAATCTCGTTTCGATTGTCCTTTAATTGGAAAAACTCCCTTTATTATACCCTTCACGGGGTGTAGTAGGAAAAAGGAGGTGTGACAGCTCTGTCGACTTTGCTGGGGATATCAGACCCAGAACTTCGGTTCAGAGTTTAAGAATTCGAGCTTAGAATAATTGTTACGTTTGGCTTTACCTGATTTTCCTACATGTTTCCTGCTAAATGTGCTAAATGCTTTACCTCTTTGATATTATCTGAACTGTATATAAACTATGTCGAAACCCTTCTCTTCTCACTCCGGGGATGTGCTTACTGGTTGAGACTCCCTATTCTGTTAGTGTCATACCTTGAAATAAGAAAGAGGCTCGGAAATGTTACTAAACTGGCTGGCCTTTTGGTTCCCAGAAAGTAGCTCCTTCCTCGACTCGAGTTGTCCGCTCGGGCACACGGTTTAGAACATATACCCAGGTTTTGAACCTAGAATAACTTGACTTCATGCCGGATCCCTAGTAGGAACGCTTGTTTGCATCATGTGCATTTGACTTAGGGGACTCAACACAGGGGTTGGGTCCGTCTAGGACAGGTAACCTGAAATGAAAAGACCATCTTGATGCATCTTACGTATTGCATATGCATTTATTTGTCTCGGACTTGCATGCTGACCGGCTTTGGAGTGTTCGAGAAAATTGAAAAAGAGATAAATAGCAGGGTGGAGAGCTAATTATCTATGTTTAGAAAAATAACCAATGTCAAAATAGTGTCGGAACTCTGCCGAATTTTTGGAAAAAAAAAAGAGAAATAAAAGGGAAAAGAAAATTTGTTTTCAAAAATGGTTTGTTTTGTTGGTCGAGAAAAAGAAAAACTAAAGAGTTTTATTTTCAAATAGTTTGTTGAAAAAGAAAATAAAAAAAGAGTATTATCTTCCGAAATAGTGTATTTGTCAATAAAAAGAGTTTTGTTTCCGAAATAAGTAGTTTTATTGCCCGAACTACGCATGTTTGATTCTCACCGGATGTGAGATACGTAGGCAACCCTCATCGGGTCCAACTCCCCTTTTGCAAAAATAGCCAAAAAATGCCAAATTTTAATTGTTGTCGTAAATAAGTCGGGTGATGTCGCTCTTGTCAAATATAGCCGAATGTTCACGAAAGGGACGCCGGAAGGCCGACGGCCACCCTTGGTCATTTTTTTTTAGATTTTTTTTGGCCGGTTGACCCATACAGCCTTAAAATCTTCGTCCCCGAGACGCGGAAAGGCCGTGTTTGCAATACTGGGTCTTTTATCTCAAATTGAAAAATAAGAAAAAGAGTCATAAAAAAGTCGGGTGATGCCACTCTTGTCAAATATAGCCGAATGTTCCCGAAAGGGACGCCGGAAGGCTGACTTTGCATAAACGGCCACCTTTGGTCATTTTTAAGATTTTGGCCGGTTGACCCATAAAGCCTTAAAATCTTCGTCCTCGAGATGCTGAAAGAACGTGTTTGCAATACCGGGTCTTTTATCTTAAATCGAAAAATAAAAAAAGTCATAAATAAGTCGAGTGATTCCATTTTTGGCAAAATAGCCGAGTGTTCCCGAAAGGGACGCCGGAGGGCTGACTTTGCATAAACAGCCACTTTTGGTCATTTTTAAGGTTTTGACCGATTAGCCCATATAACCTTAAAATCTTCGTCATCGAAGTGCTAAAAGGCAGTGTTCGGGAAAACTGTATCTTTCTTTTCAATTTGGGAAAAATAAAAAATAGTTAAATTATTTTGAGTCAAATAAATTTTACATTTTGCTTAATCACAGTAATAAATATGCAGGATGAGCACAAACCAAATTGAACCATTCATAGTCCTTAGTGAGGTCCCTTTATAGCTCCACATGTGGTGGAATGATCTGGAAGAAGGTAACAAAGAAACAGTGGTGATAATCCTGGGAGGCCTCGTAAATTTCAAGATCAACTCTTTCGCAATTCTCAAGTGTTGGGAGCGCAGAGTCAACAGATAGAGCGGCTATTTCGGGAAAAAGACAAAATCAGGGAAAGAATCGAAGATATCGGGCAGGAAGTGCCTAGCATGTGAGGATATGACCCGTACCACCTTCTTTGTTGCGATTTTTGTCCGCCAGATCATGGAAGAGTGGAAAGAGCAACTTGAAAGGGATCTTGCACTTAAGCCCGCAGCAAGGCCGAACGATGCCTTACGGGTACCAACTTTTGAAGCTTTAATGTATTTTCTATTTTAGAGTCTGTTGTCTGTTTTCTTTCGCATCGGAGTGCGTCAGTAATTTTTGAGTATGTATTCGATTTTACTTCGAGTATTGTTATTTTTATTTTCAAAATGTTTAGTTTGTAATAGAATGTTTTAGTAATGAAAATTAAAAATTCCCAAAAATTTGTTTCTTTGGTTTTGCACCTATAGTCAGAACTACGGACGGTCTGATTCATGCGGGGACATGATACGTAGGCAATCCACATAAGATTCGACCACCATTAAAAAAAAAAGAGAAAATAATTAAAATAAAGAAAATTTTGGGAGGCGTTCAAAAGGGGTACAATTATAAGAAGCCGAAATGACGCACGTAACTGAAGCAAATGCATGATAGAAAGGGTTAACTGCCTAGGTGCATTGCATCCTTGATGTGTGTATACCTATCTGTCAAAAGCCTTAACACTAACAAGTTGCTCCCATTTTGTTCTTTTTCAATCCTTAGAAAGGTGGTTGGTTTTTGCTTCTAAAGTAACGCTTCCCTACAACACAAAGGCAAAAGACAATGGCAGAGAACAACAGAACTGAGTGGGTTGGTACCGATGCCCAAAAACAACTAGTTGAACAGGAGAACGGGTTGGTAGAAGAGGTAAAAATGTTGAGGCAGCATGTGACAGACATGTATCAGGCTTGGATGGTTGGGAAGGCACCCATACCGCCACCGCCTGGTTTCTCAGATGATGTCCTTACCCAAACTTTGGCGTCTCCTAATCACCCTAGTATCTCCATCACTCTTCCTCTAAGTTCTGAGAGGCTGAAGAACATAGAACAATCCTTAAGGAACGTGCAAGAGACGGGAGACCGAGGCAACATGTCCTACCAAGAGTTGTGTACACTCCCTGACGTCCGTCTACTCGCAAGGTTTAAAGTACCAAAGTTCAACTTGAATAAGGAATGCGAAGATCCATTAGTCGATCAGAAGAAATATTGCAAGGAAATGAGGAATGTTGGCGAGAAAGACGATTTGCTAATGGCATACTTTAGTAAAAGCTTGACTGGGGCAGCTTTGGAATGGTATGATCGTCAAGATGTCAGTAAGTGGCATGCATGGGACGACATGGCTCAGGATTTTGTGCGACACTTTCAGAATAATACAGACATTGTCCCGAATCACTCCTCCATATCTCAGATAGAAGAGAAACCTAACAAAAGTTTTGGGAAATTATGGCTCAGATGGAGTGAACAAGTTGCCCGGGGTGATCTTCCGATGAAAAGAAAAGATGTTGTAGAGCCCCACCAATGTCAGAGTCCAGTGGTCGTCCTTGCTAAAGGCCCTCAGTCTCAACATCGTCCCCGTGGATATCCTTGTGCGCCATATGACCCTCCCCAACGCTACCTCTCTCCACGGGACTCCCAAAGACATGCTTCATGTCACGACCCAATTTCCAAACCCGGTTGTGATGGCGCTTCTCGTGAAGACAAGGCCAGCCAACTAACTAAATCGTCTCTTTAACAATTATTAAACATAAATGAATAGGTAAATACAACTTAATGACAATAATAACCAGTATTTATAACTCAACACAACCCGATCGGGATGTCACAAGTCACGAGCATCTAAAGAAAACCTGAACACAACTACAGGGCCAATAATATGCAAGAGATAAATTCCAAAATTCTAAAGACAACGTCCGGTGCCGCGAACGCTGGCGGTCACCTTGCTCAGCTTCAATAGTAATACCTTCAATCAACTAATAACCCGCTACCGGGTGAACAATACCTGCAACTGCACGCGAGGTGCAGGGAGTAAAGTGAGTACTCCAACTCAGTGAGTAATAATATTAAATAATAACTGAGCGGCAAGAAATCACGCAAGAGCACTCCATCATGCTATATAGGACAGTACAACCTTTAGAGAAAACGGTAAAATCATGAAAAAATCCTTTAGAAATATCTGGTTCAGTTAAAAATCTCTTTTGAAAATATCCCCTTCCAACAGTTAAGCAAATGAATGCATAATCAGATGGTGCAAGTCTGCACATAAGTCAGCCACTCGGGCACAGCACTCTATTAACAAATAACACCAGGGTATCTGGTAATAGTGCAAGAAATAGCATGGATGCCAATGGTATGAGACTGATGAATGTCATGCCACGTAGTACAAACAGGAACCAATGCATGAATGCAATGCAATGCAAATGACCGCAGCGGCGCGCAGCCCGATCCATTTGGGTACCCGTGCTCACTGTGGGGGTTCAGACTCCGGAGGGGCTCCTACAGCCCAAGCACAATATCAATGATATCAATGTCACACCGCTGCGGCACGCAGCCCGATCCATCCTCAGTCCAGAAATGCACATATAACACTACTGCGGTGCGCAGCCCGATCCATGCTCAATCTAGAAATGCACATCAGCCACTAGGGCAATATTCAAATAACAGTTCTCAGTTCAAAACGTCAGTAAGATATCTTTTAAGTTTTCAAATCATGAAAAATGGCCGAATTTACAAAATAGCATTAAAACCCTAGACCGAGATCAAATAGTATGCAAAAATAATGCGAAAACAATGATATCAATCCCTGAAGGATTCACATAGTTGGCACGAAGCCCAAACATGGCAATCAGTCCAAATTATGATGATATCAAGTAGTTTCAGTCAAATATGTAACAATTTCATCAATCGGGACGGACCAAGTCACGATCCCCAATGGTGCTCTATCCCACGCTCGCTATCCGGCGTGCAAATCACCTCAATACAGCACTATGATGTGCAAATCCGGGGTTTCAAACCATCAAGATATCATTTACAAGTATTACTCATCTCGAACCGGTGAAATCTCTATCTCGCGATGCCTTTGCCCCTCAAATCGGCCTCCACGCGCTTCGAATCTAACCAAAATCAGAGCGAATGCATCACAATATGCCAATGGAACAATACCCAATCGAAAACAATCGAAAAATAGCAAAAATCTCGAAACTAGCAAAACCCGAGCCCCGGGCCCACTTCTCGAAAAATTACAAAATTTACATTACCGAATTCCTCGTCTCGCCACGAATCCGTACATATCAAATTTACCAAAATCAGAGTCCATTTGACCCTCCAAATTCCATATTTAAATATCAAAATCTCAAGCCCTAGTTCATCAATTTTAGGCTTAATTCCATGAATTTCTAGGTTAATTTCACATAATAATCATGTATTTAACTTGGAAATAAATAGAAACAACTCACATTTGATGCTTGATGAAATCCCCCTTAAAATTCTCTCCAAAATCATCCAAGCCAAATGAAAGAAATAAGCCAAATCTGTGTTTAAAGAATCTGCCCGTGCTTCGTCAAGTTGTACGTTGCACTTGTGCTATACAAGTTGTACATCCTATTAAAAATTTTCCTTGTCGAACACCTTCTGTTTAAATACCCATACCGTCTTGTATAAATATCTAAATGACAAATGGTTTGAAGATTTAGAAACTAGACTCGAAGATCTTTAATTTGGTAGGTTGTACGGTATATAACTCTTTATATATTCCGAGATATGAGCTTCTAAAGTGCATCAGAAAATTCTGCCAAATTGCTCCACCAGCCATTTTCGATCCATCAAAACTTCCTGATAGAATATCCAAATCATGCATGGTTTAAATTTCTGAAAACCAGAATACAAGGGCTACAACTTTCATATTTTGTAATTTTTTGGATTCCTTATAGATTGCAAGATATGAGCTTTCGAATTGGACTTCTCACACAAGAAAATTTCTGGTGCACAGCTGAAGCAAAAGAAAAATCTGCAATTTTTTTTAAAGATGAAATAGTCCGTTTAACCACCCAAAACTCACCCAAGGCCACTGGGACCTCAACCAAACATGCCAACATATTGCATAACATCATTCAAACTTGTTTCAACCTTCGTAACGCTCAAAACAATATCACAACACCAAATTCGCATCTGATTCAAGCCTATGAACTTTGAAACTTCTAACTTCCACATCCGATGCCGAAATACGTCAAAACTAGTCCGAATGACATTAAATTTTGTAGACAAGTCCAAAATGACACAACGAAGCTACAGCAACTCTCGGAATTCCATTCCGACCCTCGGATCAACATCTCACCTATCAACCGGAATTCGCCAAAATACTAACTTTGCCAATTCAAGCTTAATTCTACACCGATCATCACAAAAATATTCCGGACACACTCCTAAATCCAAATCACCTAACAAAGCTATCTCAACCATAAAATTCACATTTTGAGCCCTCTAACATATAAGTCAATATCCGGTTGACTTTTTCAACTTAAGCTTCCTTAAAAGAGACTAAGTGTCTCAAACCTTACCAAAATCATTCCGGAATGACTTCAAATTTTGCACACAAGTCATTTTCGACATTATGGACTTGCCCTAACTTTTAGAATTGCATTCCGACCCCGATATCAAGATTTCCACTTCCGGTAGAATTTTCTCAAAAACCTTTAAATTTCTATATTTAGCCAAATGACTTCAAAATGACCTCCGGACATCCGAATTCACTTCCGATGGCACTCCCAACTCCAGAATCACCATACGGAGCTATTCCCAGACTCGGAATCCCAAACGACATCTATAACACTGAAATGCCTTCCAACCTAAATTTATGAAATTCTTCTAAAATAATAACTTCAACAATATACGCCGAAATGCTCACGGGTTATCCATAACCAAATCCGGACATACACCCAAGTCTGAAATCATCATACGAACCTGTTGGAACTTTCAGATCCCGATTCTGAGGTCGTTTGCTCAAAATTCCAATCTTAGCCATTTTCTTCAACTTAAGGTTGCCGCAATAAAAAATTTCTTTCTAATTTGACTCCGATATTCCCGAAATTCAACTCTGACCATATGCACAAGTCAATATACCTGAAATGAAGCTGTTCATGACTTCCATTTGCTGAACGACATGATAGAGCTCAAAACGATCGATCGGGTCTTTACACTTCACTTTCCAAGTACCCAGCTCCACCAAATGCCTATCCACCCCCACGAGCATACCAGAAACCCCCTGGGTCAGGTTTTAGGCCAAATCAGGTATTTAGGAACGAGAGGTTGCTGAAACGATAAAAGGCTCTCACCCCTATTGGAGAATCTTATGCAAGCCTGTTTGAAAGGCTAAAGCATACTAGCCTGATTGAGCCGCTCCCCGGATATACTCCAGACCCACGTGCGAGAAGTTTTGACCCTGCTAAAAGGTGTGAATACCATTCCAATGCCCAGGGGCACAATGTTGAAGATTGTCGTGCTTTGAAAAGGGAGATAAAGAAAATGATTCAAGAAGGGGTGATTATGATCAATGACAGTCAAAGGGAGCACGTGAATCCTCTCGGGGATGTATTGACTAAAGCTGAAGATGTTGAAGCAGATAGTAGTCTCGGCAATATTGATGCAAAGCTCAGCGGCTAAGATGTCGTGCTTGGTAATTGGGAAGACACTCCATTCCTTGGTCAGCCGGAGTAGAGTTTTTGGTGGTTTATTTTGTTGTCATTTCTGTTGTTCGGGTTATTCTTAGGGTTGTGATCCGGATATTGTCTTGTGTCAAACCCTCTTATCCTTCCATTTTTGTCTTAGCAGTTTGCTTAGTTTGGTCCAGGTTCGTTTCAGGTTTATTCCAGGGCTATACTCCAGTTGTTTTGTGTGTATTGTTATACGAACCGTTTCACCGTTTGTCCAATGCAAATTCCGGTCTTTTGTTATTTCCAGTCATTTTCTTTGTTTAGTTCTTTTATCCTTTTATTGTGTCTTTTGTTCAACGCCGATTCTAGTGACATGAAATGCGCGCACAGTTTAGGCCTGATCTTAAAAGTTAATCATAAAACCATTGGGAGTTGATCGGGACACTTAAAGGAAATAAGAACAGTTGAGATCATTTGAAGCGCGAACCATGTGGAACCGTGGGCAAATAAAATAAAGAAACTGTAAATGCAAGTTGGCCAAATTGACGGGGGTTGTTCATGATAATGAGAGTGAAAGTGTTGCCCAAAGGATGTTTGGTATTTAACAGATGAAGAAAGCAAAGATGTTGATATAGCTATCAAGTCTAGCACGATCTGAAGATGTTACAAATCTTTGTTTAAGCGCATTGTTTGTGCTTGGCGTGTTTTGAAGATTGGAATGACGAAGGCATTTTATTCTGCTATCTAAACACTTTTTTCTTCGTTAACCCTTTGAGACTTATTTGTTTTTATTTCATACCCCTCTTTCGGAATCAGTAGCAAAGATTAGAAACACGAACATGGAAGATAAAGAAAAAGAAAAAGATAAAGATAAAGAAAATAACAAAAACGACAAAAGAGAAAAAAAAAATAATAATAATAATAATAAGTGAAAAAGGAAAACTATAACAGCAAGGAATTGGGAACTACGTTTGACCTGATTCCTCAAAGAGGATACGAAGGCGCTTCACGGCTCGGTCATAGTGTAGGAAAAAAATCATAAACTCCCCAAGCAAGAAACTGAGGCAGAAGTAGTTTTGATGTAAAGAAAAGGTTGTAATTTTGAACCCAAATTGATGCGTTCTGAGCCTTTAAATACCCTTTCTTTCTAGCCTATCCAAAATCCCACATTACGGTACAAAGAAAGACCTTCCGATCAGTCTTCAAAAGATGCCAAGTCGTGCAAATGGAAGTCGAGAATAACACTCCGGTCCCCAGCAGAAAAGAAATAAAATGAGAGAGTCTTATCGGTAACACCCCAATCCTCAGCAGAAAGATACAAAAATGAGAGAGTCTTATCGGTGAAAACCTTCACAGGCACCATAAGACGATAAAAGCTGTGAGAAATCATAATATGAGAGAGTCTTATCGGTGAAAACCTTCACAGGCACCATGAGGCAATTGTAAGTTGAGAGAAAAACCAAAATGAGAGAGGCTTGCCAGTGAAAACCCTTCGGGCATGACAAGTCAAATAAGGACTGAGAATCATATGGGAAATCACCATACGGGAATTGTGAAAGGCGAGTAACGATGGAGGATAGGCCACATGTGCATGTCATGACCATTAGAGTTGGTATCCACGTCTGGTAGGTTTCTACTTCATAGTTTTCTTGTTAGGAGTCCTCTTTTTCATTGTCTTTTATTCTGTTCTTTTATCTTGTCCATTTCCTCTTCCTGAGTCTGTTTGGTCAGAACAAGCGAGAAATGACTTCAAAATTTGCCATCAACTTTGCAGTTATGCAAGACGAGATCTGACTAGTACATCAAAGTGGTATAAGTCAGAAAAGCACAACAAAAGCGCACTGAGCTGGTAATAGTCAACATGCTTTGAGATTCGTGCAAATACCCAGGATCGGTCCATTCATGGACAGTGCAACAAGAGGAGGGCCAGGGTGAATGAATCAAAGGTATATTCTATGATGAGGTTGACAAAAGGGTGGACCAGTGTCAAGAAGGATATCCCCAGCAGAAATCGAAGGTTATAGACCTCAAGGCCAAGGCCAGTGGACAAATCAAGAAAGAACAACGCAGAGAGCGATGGACGTAATTTGGAAATTCATATGAGACTCAAAGGTCGGGGAAATGCCAGTTCACGAGCAATGCCACAAAAAGAAGATATTGGGTCTGAACGGAGAAAAGGTATTTCAGTGACATGGATGACGAAGAAAGTTGTTCATCAGTAAAACATGCAAGATCTTCAAGTGGGATCAGCTGCCATGGAAAATATATGGGGTCAGATAAGAGGATAAAAGTTGAAAATAACGGTGAGAGGTTCGTGAATAAGGAGTCGTCAAGAAGGGCGGAAGTTATCTGCCAAGTTTCAAGATGGCCGGACAACGCAGAGCATGGAAAGAGAAAAGGAAAACCATCCCCAGCAGGAGCATCACAACCAACCACCACACTTTAAACTGACAGAATTTTCTTTGATTTGAAACAGGGGCAGGAAATGTTATTGATGGCGGAAAGGTGTGATACGAGGAAAGTTGTCAAACTGGGGCAAGAAAAAATTTCTTTCATTTTGAAAATTTTCCTGAAGTCAGGTACCCACTTGAGGAAGAATGAAGATAACACAAGCTAAAAGGAGGGGAAAAAAAAAGAAAAAAAAAAGGAAAAAAAAAAAAGAAAAGAAAAAAAAGCCAGTGTTATCCCCAGCAGTTTTCAGAGAATGAAACACAAGTTTTAAATGAAGTAGTTTTGAAGGAGGAAGATAATACAAGTTTTGAGGGAAGTAGTTTTTGAAGGAGGGAGACAACACAAGTTCTAAGGGAAGCAGTTCTGGAGGAAGATAATTCAAGTTAGAAGGAAAACGGTTCAAGAGGCAAGAGGGAACAATGGCAATAGAAGGCAGTTCAAGTTGTAGTTGTAGTCAGGTGCCCGCCTGAAGAACGGAATGGCGTTATATTTTTTGAGTTGTTGTTGAAGTCAGGAGCCCGCCTGGAGATCGGAATGGCGTTATATTTTAAAGTTGTTGTTGAAGTCAGGAGCTCGCCTGGAGATCGGAATGGCGTTATATTTTTTAATAGTTGTTGTTGAAGTCAGGAGCCCGCCTGGAGATCGGAATGGCGTTATATTTTTTGAGTTGTTGTTGAAGTCAGGAGCCCTCCTGGAGATCGGAATGGCATTATATTTTTTGAGTTACTGTTGAAGTCGGGAGCCCGCCTGGAGATCGGAATGGCGTTATATATTTTAAGTTGTTGTTGAAGTCAGGAGCCCGCTTGGAGATCGGAATGGCATTATATTTTTGAGTTCTTGTTGAATTCAGGAGCCCGCCTGGAGATTGGAATGGCGTTATATTTTTTTTAAGTTGTTGTTGAAGTCAGGAGCCCGCCTGGAGATCGGAATGGCGTTATATTTTTAAGTTATTGTTGAAGTCAGGAGCCCGCCTGGAGATCAGAATGGCGTAATATTTTTTTTTAAGTTGTTGTTAAAGTCAGGAGCCCGCCTGGAGATCAAAATGGCATTATATTTTTGAGTTGTTGTTGTTGAATTCAGGAGCCTGCCTTGAGATCGGAATGGCATTATATTTTTTGAGTTGTTGTTGAAGTCAGGAGCCCGCCTGGAGATCGGAATGGCGTTATATTTTTTGAGTTATTAGTGAAGTCAGGAGCCCGCCTAGAGATCAGAATGGCGTTTTATTTTCTAAGTTATTGTTTAAGTTAGGAGCCCGCCTGAAGAACGGAATGACATTATATTTTTTGAGTTGTTGTTGAAGTCAGGAGCCCGCCTGGAGATCGGAATAGCGTTATATTTTTAAGTTGTTGTTGAAGTTAGTAGCCCGCCTGGAGATCAAAATGGCATTATATTTTTTAAAAGTTGTTGTTGAAGTTAGGAGCCCGCCTGGAGATCGGAATGGCGTTATATTTTTTGAGTTGTTGTTGAAGTCAGGAGCCCGCCTGGAGATCGGAATGGCATTATATTTTTTGAGTTGTTGTTGAAGTCAGGGGTCCGCCTGGAGATTAGAATGGCGTTATATTTTTTGTGTTGTTGTTGAAGTTAGGAGCCCGTTTGGAGATCGGAATGGGGTTATATTTTTTGAGTTATTGTTGAAGTCAGGAGCCCGCCTGGAGATCGGAATGGCGTTATATATTTTAAGTTGTTGTTGAAGTCAAGAGCCTGCTTGGAGATCAGAATGGCGTTATATTTTTAAGTTGTTGTTGAAGTCAGGAGCCCGCCTGGAGATCGGAATGGCGTTATATTTTTTTAAAAGTTGTTGTTGAAGTCAGGAGCCGCCTGGAGATCGGAATGGCGTTATATTTTTTGAGTTGTTGTTGAAGTCAGGAGCCCACCTGGAGATCGGAATGGCATTATATTTTTTGAGTTGTTGTTGAAGTCAGGAGCCCGCCTGGAGATCGGAATGGCGTTCTATTTTTTTTAAAGTTGTTATTAAAGTCAGGAGCCCGCCTGGAGATCGGAATGGCGTTATATTTTTTGAGTTGTTGTTGAAGTCAGGAGCCTGCGTGGAGATCGGAATGTTGTTATATTTTTTAAGTTGTTGTTGAAGTCAGGAGCCCGCCTGGAGATCGGAATGGCGTTATATTTTTAAGTTGTTGTTGAAGTCAGGAGCCCGCCTGGAGATCGGAATGGCGTTATATTTTTTGAGTTGTTGAAGTCGGGAGCCCGCCTGAAGAGAGGAAAGGCGTACCTTTTTAATTCAAGAAGTCAGTAACCCGCCGGGAGAGCGGAAGTTTACAACAAAATTCCCCAACATAAATCCAAGTTCAAAAATCAGAAGGAAGGCAACAGTGGTCAGAAGAAGGTAGTCCGAGTTTCAAAGAAAAATAATTCAAAAGAAGGAAAGAAGCAGTTCGAGTTCAACAAGCAGGCATCTACCCGAGGAAGAGAAGAATACAAGGCAAGTCAGAAGTGAAGAAGCATCGGAAGAGACACAAATCAACAAGAGACACAAGAGCAGTTGGAAGATCTAAATAAGATTTTGTAATTCATAGACTAGTTTAGTCTAGCTTCTTATTTTCTGTTTTGCATGGTGTAATAAGGAGGTCGGTAGGCAGTAGCAGCAACAACAACAGCAGTAACAGCAAAATCACAGTTCCACGGTAGTCCCAGCTACCAAAACTTCCTGAACTACATTGACCTGATTCCCTTTTAGCCAGGGATATGTAGGAAACCTTTGAAGCAGAGGTTCGGTCAAAACATTCAAAAAATGCTTCACACGGAGTACTCAAATGGGCAAAAACCGCTCGTATCCGCTCACTTTATCTTTGCACGAAAACTCTTCATGTTTACGGGCAAAGAGGGGCAGTTGTGAGCACGTGATTTTTGCCCTATGTGAGAATCACTCCCTAAAAAAAATCAAAATAAAATATTTTTTTGTCGTTTGCAATTGTTGTGAATTTTGTGGTATTTTACTTTTACTGTTTGCATTTGCATGTGCATGTTTATTCGTTTAAATTAATAAAAATACAAAAATATGTCGCATTTGCATTTAGGATTTAATTCTACAATTAGGAGTAATTAAGTTTGTTTTACAAAATGAAAAAATCACAAAAATAATGTACTTTGCATTTTTAGCATTTAATGTGCAAAATGTGTGATTTTATTCTAATTGGTATTTAATTGTGTGTGATGATTGTTTAGGAATTAATTAGTATTTTTTGGTTTATAAGTTAATTTATAATTTTGGTTTTATTAATTAGGAAATAAAAGAAAAAGAAGAAAAAGAACAAAAATTGGATTGGGCCAAAAATACAACCCAATTCAACACCCCTGTGCCCAGCCCAAGAGACCTTTCGCCCAAGCTGAATGGAACGACGTAGTATGAGGGTAAAACTACATCGTTTCAGTAGCAAAATTTCTCAGCTGTCATTTGATCCTAATCCAATGGTCACAAATCGTCCCCATGACCCGTTCCATGTACCCAGTCCGACCCAGCCCCCGTTACACCCTAAACGACCTCGTTTCAAGCTAAATCATCTAATCTTAGCGGTTGGATCTCATCATCCAACAGCCTAGATTAACCAACCTATCTCGTATATAAGTAAGAACCTTACCCCCCCCCTCCCAAACCAAACCCCCTACCCTCGTCGTCTCTAAGCCTTCAGAGACCAAACCTTCATTCGCCGCCTTCCGCCCACCAAAAATTGCCTCACGGTGGTTCCGCTGGTCCAAATGACTCCATCTCCACACCATGGAACCCCCTCACTCTCCTCTCTCCAAATCCACCCTCCACATTCTTCAAATCATCCCCAAGTCCCTCAAATCTTAGATCAAAAAACTGACCTTAACCCTAGTTCATCCTATCGACCCCAAATCAACACCCCTTGACCCCTGGACCTCTCTCACCACTAAAATTCCATTGTTTTCCCTCGAATCCCAACCCCCCTCCTCGAATTTCAATTTTAATCCAAGAACCCTAGCGCCGGCACAAGATCCCCTGGTGGCGGCGCTAAACCTAAGCCGTCCCAAACTCACACCCTAGGACCTCCGTGACCTACCCTCACCAAATCCGTACTCAGTTTCCCCCAAATGATGGTCCAACTCCTCGAATATTAGATCAGAGACGAACCCTAAAATCCCCAAAACAGGCGAGTGGAAATACTGTCAACGGATTGGGTCTATTTGGACTCTATTCATGTGTTTTTGCTAAAAACACATGAATAATGTCCAAGTGGACCAAAATTGGAGAAATTAGTTAAATCCGAGCTCCCAGATGGCATTCAGGCTTAACCAGTTAGGTGCCCATTCCTTTATTGTCGTTTAAATAATGTCTTGCTCCTTCTACTCTTCTTCTTTTCTTCTC
Source organism: Nicotiana glauca (assembly GCA_026770625.1). Taxonomy (NCBI): domain Eukaryota; kingdom Viridiplantae; phylum Streptophyta; class Magnoliopsida; order Solanales; family Solanaceae; genus Nicotiana; species Nicotiana glauca. Next base: position 36,559 of record MU698706.1, on the reverse strand, counting down.
TGAAATATAGGTAGGTCTGGTTCCGATGGGAATTCAGTATAGCTTCGAACCTAGTTCCTTGATTGTGTCGTAGTGAATTCATGTTTATCTTGTTTAAAGTTTAGTAGTTCTCGTCATTATTTGATGTCGATTATTGTTCTCAGCTTCAGGGCTCCATTCAGTATAGTGTCAATGTCCCTTCATTTCTTGTCTAAGATAATTGTAATTTGTTTCAAATTTGGATAGTTTATTCCCATGTATCTTTGTTAGTCAGATTTGATCTTAGTAGTTCAATAGGATCTTGTTCGAAATTATTGTTCTTATTTTGATGCCATTTGATCTGATTTGAGTTCTAGCTTGAACTTTTGATTGAATCTGATAAGTTGAATTGGTTATAGCTGATGGGGTGGTAGTTCCAAGTTCCCAAGGGGGGTAATTTGGGATTAAAAAAGTTTGAAATGGTTAGTTTTAGTGGTCTGTCAGTAAAGTACTGATATATCAGTAAACTAGTGTATTTGTTTAATGAATGCAAGGTTGGGAATCAGGAATAGTATGGGGTTTCAAGGAAATGGATTAAGAAATAGGTGCCCATACCCGTTTGAACTTGAATAAAGACAAGACAAGGGTTAGTGGTCTGAGTGGTCTTAGGGCTGAGAGGAGGGTCTGTTTTGGGTATATAAAGAGAGGGGGCCGGGCTCTTCTTGGTATGTTGGAAAAGAAAAGAGAAGAGAGCTTTGATAGTGATTAGTTTTCAAGAGTTAAAATCGGTCTTGGTCAGTTCAGTGGCAAAGTAAAAGAAAGCTAGGCATTCATATTTTTCTGAAAGCTATTAGATAGTGTTCTTCTTTTGGTTCTTTTCTTGGTCAGTCAAAAAGGAGTTTTGGAAAACTGAAAATTCTAAAACTCTAGAAACCTCCTGTTCCATTGAGTAACTGTAGATTGAATCTGATTTCCAGTAGCTCTCTTCACATTTTCTAGTTTTGGTTTGAGCTTGGGTTTACTGGAGTCAGTAGTGTCTTTTGGTTGATTTTCCTGTAATTTTGGGGTTCAGTTGAGACATTCCAGGATCAGTTTGGGTGTGGTGTTGCTGTGGTGTGTTCCTGTGTTTCACTTTGATCGAATTGGTGCTGTGTTGGTCTTTTTAATCTGTCCCATTGCTGCTGTTATATTGTTGTTGTATTGTCTGCTACTTACCGACTGCTTACTTCTCCTTCGTCTTGTCCTGTTTTCCAATCCAGGTATATTCCCATGATCAAGTAATGCTGAAAGTGTATTCACATGTAGAAGACCATTTTTGAAGTTTATGTAATGAGAAAATGCGCATTTGTATCTGGAACCTTACTTTTATTGTTTAGTTAGGAGATTAGCTTGGTTAAATCATTTGAGCTATACTTCAATTATATTAACTAGACTATGGACTGTAATAGGGCTGCTATAGACTAAGTGTGATTATTTGGATTGTTTGTTTTTGGTCCATGAAGGCTTACATTTTATAGATTAGTTGAACTGAAGAATATTTTTCGTATTGATTGTTTTAGGTGAAATAGGAACCAGTAGTCATTATCACTTCCACCTCACATAGATCCATAAATGAGACTAGTATAAATATGAACAAATTAGACAAGGTAAACAATCAGAATGGTTAGGACCGTGGATATGAAAATTGATTTAGTTTCTTCTTATGACTATAATGAATTTGGCAAGTGGGCGTGCTAGTTTGAATCAGTTTGAATCACGGTTTGGGTTAATATGAGAAGTGGGAATTTAAACGTGGGTTCATCTGTTAAAATCAGAGATTGGCCATGATTGGTTCAAGTTAATTACAAGTACTCTTTTCTCCTTTAGCATAGGTGTTAATCAACTTTTGAATTTAATTATATGGACCGTTAGTATAGTAGACCAAGTCTGGACTCGCACTATTTTTTGCTCTGGGCATACGCAGGCCTGCTTTAGGTTGTTGAATTTCACTAGGCCAAGGCTTTTGGCAAGACTAGCCTGATACGTGTATGCCTGGTCATAGTTTATCTTCGTTGGACTTATCCCAGAGCCCAATGATTGGCTTTGGTGCCGAATTATCATTTGGTTCGTGTTAATCCAGTAACAAATTAATTAGGACTTCTTCTTTTACTTTAGAGACAATAAAATAGCAAATCATAGTCGCTTTTAGGTTGGTCTTTTAAATAATAAATGAGACGAGTCTCGCCAAACAAAAATACATAAATTGTGGGACCCTCAATAAATGGTTAAAATAAAACATTTAGAATTTGGGATGGGCTGTTTAGTGAATTTCACGGCCTTCCCCAAAGATAATAACGCGCTAGTCACTTTAGGCGCACTTTTAATAATTTACTTTCTTAAACTCGGGTGCACATTTATGTGACCCAAATACAAATCTCAACAGAGTCGAAATATGTCAATAACCACGGGTGCATTGATGTGACGTGGTTCGAGATGTATTTTCATGACGTTGCAATTCTCGTTAAAAATAATAATAATAAAAAGCGGTTAAAAGGTAAAAATGCACATAGGTTTGAACATGTATTAAAATCAGATTTTAGCCAAATATAGCAGTTGAGCGACCGTGCTAGAACCACAAAACTCAGGAATGCCTAACACCTTCTCCCGGGTTAACAGAATTCCTTACTCAGAATTCTGGTTCGCAGACTGTAATACAGAGTCAATCTTTTCCTCGATTCGGGATTAAAATCGGTGACTTGGGACACCATAAATTTCCCAAGTGGCAACTCTGAATCTCTTAATAAACGAATCCCGTTTCGATTGTCCTTTAATTGAAAAAATTCCTTTATTATACCCTTCACGGGGTGTAGTAGGAAAAAGGAGGTCTGACAACACTTACGCTTAAAACTCTCTCTTTCTTTACTACTACTTGTGTTGTTGCTTTGTCTAGCCGGCAGAAAGCCAAGGCTAGACTGTGGACTCTTGTTTGCTCTATCTTTTCTGCACTTTGCTTCTCTACTGGTATGTCCTTGTTAATTTACAAGCCTCAACAATAACATGTTTTCTTTAATTTCTCCAGTTTGTCAGTCCTGTCTAATTCTGCTCATGTTTCTATGGTCTAGATGTGTCACTAGCATGTTGTACTATGTCCTCTTTCCCTTGTAAATTAATGTTTATCTATGTGTGCACTCTGTCAGTCATTTATTATTTACTTTCTACCTTATGAATCCAAAACCCCCGTATCCCCTTATATGTGTTTATGTCCATACCAGCATCAGCTATTGCTGTGCATGACCAAACCAAGCCTGCTAGGTTATGCAATAAATCCCATAATCCCTTGCCCCTTTTGAATTACTACTTATTCTGTGTAGTTTGAGTTTCACTACTACAATTATTTTCAAAATCACCCTTACCACTTACTATTTCCAATCTAGTTTTGATAAATCTCTTTCAAACTATGTTCTGCACTTCCACTATGCTCTTAGAACTTAGGTTCTGCCCCTCTTGTGTGAGCCTTGCCTTGGGACCCTTGATCTTCCTCTGAGCTTGGACACATAAGGACTGGCTCTTCCACACTACACAACTCAATTTTCTGATTAGCATCTTGGGTATATGCACTACCTGGGGTTCCTGAAATCCATTGGATATCTGAAACACCCTAAATGAGAGAAGGCTTGGAAATCTGGATCTCGGAAATGGCTCAATCTCATATTATTAGACATTAGGTCTGAATTAGGCTGCTCGGATGTAGCTGAGGATTCCTGATATACTTTGTAATTCCAGTTTTATTTCTTTTGGGTTGTAATAATTTGTATAAACTCGAGGATTTAGTAAAAAGGGAGGGGGTTTACTTTTATTCACTAGGGGTAGAAATCACGCCTATAGGGATTTATTTATGGTTTGTGCAACTCCACGCGTAGAAAACATGTCTATAGGATTCGACACTTGATTTTTGCAATAAAGCATATAGATATCATGCCTATAGGGGTTCACTTCTGATTTCTGCAACTGCACACATAGATATCCTGCCTATAGGATTAACTTCTAATCGTTCTGAAAATTCACATATAGAAATATTGCCGATAGACTCCTGCATTTCTGTATATATAAACGTCATCAGGCAAACAGTTCGTAGGTTTAATAATAAAAGCTGCATATAGATACCATGTTCATAGGACTTATGTTAACGTCTGAAAAGGTGTCAAAACCAGTAAACATATAGAAAGCATGCCTATAGGAAATCTCGAATCTGAATTGTCTCATTCGTTAAAAGCAATATCAACTGTTGAGCTCGTATTATTCAATTAAAACTGGTAACCTTTTTCTATAATCAGTTTGCATCTTTTTCTAAAATTAGTAGATATCATACCTAGTGCTATCCAACACTTAGACAAATGGATTAATTAATCAATCAGATCGGTTTTAGTCAACTGCATTCGAGCGAGCCTAATGTAGACTTTCCGTCTAAAAGTATGCGTTGAACCAGTCCGCTCGTCGTTTTATTTAATTAAGACCAAATCAGTATGTGTAAGACATGCTAAAATCTATGACTTTTATCTGATTTATGGAGGCTTATTTGAGCCCTATTTACTTATTTGTTCCCCCTTTATTTGTATTATGTATTTTGATCGATGCCTTAGTATTTTATCCTTTGAAAACTCCTAAAAGACCTAAACCCCTCTCCCTTTAGGACTAGTAGTCCATTTGCCTCCAAGATTGATAGGATTGGGACAGGTAATAGCATTCAATAAGTAACGATACTATTCCGCGCTTTAATACCTTAACAGGGTGTGAAAGGGTAGACATGGAGATGATGATCACACGATAACACTATGCGTACAATTGGGTACCGGTGTTGTGTGGATGATCTATGTATTTTACAATCCTAGGACCCCTTTTCCTTTGCATAATTATTTTTCAGATTGTCAGTTTTCAGATTCTGCATTCTTGTTTAATTATTTTCCCCTTCTTATTTTTCGCACTGCCCTTTTTCTAAAATTTTTCGCTCTTTCACTTCCTTGTTTGACAATTGGTACTCATTACTTGATCCCATTTTTCTGCATTTAGACATTCTTGCCAATAGTTAAGGAGTCATCTATTCGAATTTCAGCATGTCTAATAACTTTTATGCGTACCTATTTGCAACTTTTATGTAAAATTACCTTGTATGTTTGTTTGCTTTAAAGTCACAATTGTAGCATGGCCGGGAACCACACTAGTGGATCTTGAGGGGTGCCTAACACCTTCCCCTCGAGATAATTTCTAGCCCTTGCCCGAACTCTGGTTCTTCATCTCAAATTCTTTCTTAAAGTGTCCTAATGCACTATAATCATTACGTGGCGACTCTCCGAATCCAAAACCCAATTCTCAAACGGGAATAGAGTTGTCTTCCTAAATGTCGTAAACCCGATTTCTCGCTCTTTAAGGAGGGGAAAAAGGCGGCGTCGACAATTAGTAAAAAAGACTTTCTTTTATATGACACTGTTATTTAATCCTATTTTAAATTCCTTCAAGATCGCGTCCAAAGCGCGAGCTAATTTACTAGTTTCATATATAATTAGCAATTAAAAATATAGTGCACGTTGGTCGCTTCTTCTTTACCGTTTTAACTTTGCTGTAATTTTTAGCATATTATTAAAATAATTTTTTTTTGTGATCGTACTCCCTTGACCTTAATTGTTATGTTCAACAATTTGTTATAGTATTTTAGTTTTCCAACATCTTCTAGTACGCACAAGTTAGTGGGTGAACCAATTCTCCATTGTTCCAGGAAGCGTGTCAAATAAAATTTCTTTAAAACTTGCTACATGTAAATTATATACTTGGATATTCATACATATAACTTAGAGTGATTTAGAGTTGAGGTTTTGGGTGAATGTACATTTGATTAGTAGATTTAATTTTCTTATTTCAGTAGGTAAAAATGAGAAAGATGAGTATACTTCTGATTTTCTGAAAACTAATTAGTAAATCACTTAAGTGGACTCTGGTTGATCGCTAATTAATTACTCCGTTACCAGAATTATTTTTTAATAAAGTAAAAGATTCTGCTGAAATCACAGAACACATTTGTATTATCTAAAAATAGTCAACTTATTATTTATGATCGTCTAAGTTATATCCGATTGATTGCTTATTAGTTATTGTCATAATTATTTTTTATAAATTGAGAGATTCCGGTGATATCATAGATAGCCATGTATTATCTAAAAATCACACATATATTATTTATGATCTCCTAAATGATCTCTAGTTAATTGCTTATTAGTTATTACTTTTCTTATAAAGTGGAGATCATGGTAAAATTATAAATCACCTAACTATTACCTAGAATCGCCTATATATTATTTATGATTGCCTAAGTGATCTCTAGTTGATATTTATTAGTTATTAGTAGGGTCTTTTTTATAACATGGTAGATCCTTGTGACATCATAGATCGCATATGTGTTATCTAAAAATTGCCCATGTAAAATTGCTTATGATCGCCGAAGTGATCTCTGATTGTTCGCTTATTAGTTATTACCATGATCATTATTTATAAAGTAGAAGATTCCGATGAAATCATAGATCACCTATTTGTTACATAGAAATCCTCAATGCATTATTATTTATGATCGCCTAAGTGATCTCCAACTGATTGTTATAGTTATTATCACTAATAATTTTTTTAAAAGTGGGAGATCGTGGTAAAATTGTAAATTGCCTATATATATGTTACTTACCTATAAATTATCCATATATTATTTTTGATCCCCTAAGTGACCTGGTTGTGATTATTAGTTATTACTATGATCATTTTTTTTTTGTAGAGGAGATTCTGGTGAAATCATAAATTGCTCATGTATTATCTAAAAATCGCCTATGTATTATTTATGATCGCCTAAGTGATCTCCAGTTGATCGCATGTTAGTTATTACTATGATCATTTTTGGTAATGTGGGATTTTCTGGTGAAATCATGATAGCATATGTTTTATCTAGAAATTACTGATGTATTATTTATGATCGCGTAAGTGATCTTTGGTTGATCGTTTATTAATTATTGCTAAAATTATTTATTATAAAGTGGGAGATTCTGGTGAAATCGTACATAGTTTATTTGTTATCTAGAAATCATCCATGTACTATTTATGATGCCTAAGTGATCGGTTGATCACTTATTAGTTATTAATATGATCATTCTTTTATGAAATGGGAGATCTTGATAAAATCATAGATCGTCTATGTGTTACCTAAAAATCGTTCATGTATTACTTATGCTCGCCCTATTGATCTGTGGTTGATTACTTAGTACCAATTATTATCAAGATCAATTTTTATAATGGTTGATTAAGGTGAATTTATAGATCATCCATGTATTATTTAGAAATTATTGATATATTATTTATTATAGTCTAGGAGATAGGGGGTTATCAAATTATAACTTAGGTGATTATAAAAATTAAAAATCAATAATAATTAAAAAACTTGGAATTGTAACCAACCATATTATTAGGGAGAGAAAATATAGAAAAGATGAAGAAGAAAAATATGTGTAAGACTGATTTTTTAAGTGTGAAGTAAAAAATTTAAAAATCTAGTAAGAAGTTAGTTAGCAATTTGAACTTTTTATTAGTCATGCCTATCCATAGGAGGAACTTTATAATAGTATATGCAATCTGATAACACTAGAACGTCTACAAGTAATATAACTTTCTTTATTCACGTGAATTGTGTCGAAATAGTGAGCTCAATTGAACCCATAAATAATGAGTTACATCCATCGTCTATATAATTACTTTGCTTCTCATCCTTGATAAAGCCCGTGAATAATCATCACAAAATTAAATTTAAAAAAATTGATAGTTGAATTAGCATTGGGTATCTTCATTAAGAGGGAAAAATCTCCATATTTGAGATTTGAACTAAGATTAATCTAATTAAATATGGAGGAATTCGAGCTTTTTAACCATGTCATTGGGTGCAAAAGCACAACTTATTCGAATACCAAGTATAGCTCGTAACAATCTATCTTCTGGGGCATACAACAATTCTTTCAAGATTTGGGATGTCACGACCCAAAATTCAATGAAGATTGTGATGACGTCAGACACTGCTGTTAGGTAAGCCAATATTAAATACTTAATTTAGGTCTCATTTTAATATGTTTGAAATCATAGTTTTCCTTCAATTAAATAGTAGAAGATGGAAATTTCAGAGTAAATAATAATATTTTCAACAATCTCAATACTGAATAACCCATAATCATCTCAGAATCCGGTATCACAAGTTCATGAGCATCAACTAAGAAATAAAATAAAATATAACATTTGTCTGAAATACAAATTTGGACAGGAAAGGAAATATACATACACTGAAGCAGACTCTGCTGGCTGCGGGTTGTAATATGGAATGAGTCCATCTAAGTCCACGCATTAACCACGTGTGACGACCCGGCCCGTCGTCACGAGAGTTACCGCCCCGTTTCCCCCTTATTATGTTG
>MU698705.1:286826-312596 GCA_026770625.1 Nicotiana glauca | reverse complement strand
GGGGGAGGGTACGAGGAAGGAGTAATGGTCTCTAGGGTTATACAAATTTTCGGACATTTTTATGTAAATGTAAAGATCAATTGTGGCCGTTGGATTAAAAAATTGATGGCCAGGATTGTGTGACGCCAAACGGCGATGTTTTGATTCCACTGGGGCAGGCTAGTTTAGAGACTAGATTTGGCCTGAGCATGGGGTGATTTTTGGTCTAATTTTGGAGCCTTTTGAATTAAAAAGTGCATGGCCCAAAGTCAAAAACCTTTTGATTCTTTTTATCTTTGTTTTCTTTTCTTTATTTTATTTTCATTTTGTATTTTATATTTTTTTGATTTTATTAATTGCAAGATTAAAATAAAAGACCCAATTAACTCTAAAATTATACTAATTATTTTCCAAAATTAACTAATTCCTAATTTAAAGAAAATTAAAAGTAGAAATGCAGGGACCATTTTGGTATTTTCTTTATTTTTGTAATATTAAAATGCATACTATTTTTGTATATTTGTTTGGAATTATATCATTTAAAATGCACACAAAAAATGCAAATAAGACACAAAATCATGCAATTAATTCCTAAGAATTCAAATAATAAGGAAAAAATCCTAATTCTAAGGAATTTTATAGGAGTAATTTAAGCGTGGCAAAAATCACATGCTCATAGCTGCCCCACTTTGCTCGAAGACACGATGGGTTTTCGGGCATAGATAAATGAGCACCATGAAGGATTTTTGCCCGCTCGGCACTCCATGAGAAGTATTTTGAAAACCGTCTGACCGAATCCCATTTCAAAGGTTGCCTACATATCCTTGGCTATAAAAGAATCATGCCAGCGTAGTTCTGGAAAGTTTTGTTGCTGGGACTACCAGGGGCTGTGATTTCACTGCTATTGCTGCTGCTACTGCTCGCTGACCTTCTTATTACACCAAAAGGAAAAATCAAAGCTAAGCTAGTTATGCCTATCAACTATGAGTTACAAGATTCCTATCTATAATTCCCTTGAAACTTAATCTTGAGTCTTAGCTGATTCTGCTGTGGACTTCGATCTGAGTCTTGATGCTCACAAGTTGTAGGTGTTTACTTCGTCATGCAACATTAGGTAAAAATAGGATCAAGCGGAGCTTGTGACTTCAATCAGGTATTGAGCAATCCGCACCCTTACTTGCTTCACATTTGAGTTTATTTCTTTTTGTTCTTTGTTCTTTTCTTGATTCTGGATTGAGATTTATTCCATTGGCCATCTCACACCTTGTGTCTTGAGATCGACCTGCTTAAGATACCAAAACAAACAAACGAATTTTTCTGCCCCAGTTTTCACTAGGAAAATTTCGTGAGTTAGTTGTGACACATATCTAAGCAATCAAATCAGGATTGTGTAGGGAGATCCTCGATTTTTGGCCAGAAATCGGAAAGAAAAAGCTCCTCGGTTTTTTGGCCGGGAGATCCTCGGTTTTTTAGCCGGGATTTGGAAAGAAAAAGCTCCTCAGTTTTTTGGCCGTGAGATCCTTTATTTTTTGGCCGGAATTTGGTAAGAACAAGGCTCCTTGGTTTTTTGGCTGGGAGATCCTCAATTTTTTGGTCGGGATTTGGAAAGAAAAAGCTCCTCGGTTTTTGGCTGGGAGATCCTCAGTATTTTGGCCAGGATTTGGAAAGAAAAGGCTCATTGGTTTTTTGGCCGGGAGATCCTCGATTTTTTAGTCGCGACTTGGAAAGAAAAGGCTCCTCGGTTTTTTGGCCGGGAGATCCTCGGTTTTTTGGCCGGAATTTGGAAATAAAAAGCTCCTCGGTTTTTAGCCGAGAGATCCTCGGTTTCTTGGCCGGGATTTGGAAAGAAAAGGCTCCTCAGATTTTTGGCCGGGAGATCCACAGTTTTTTGGCCGGGATTTGGAAAGAAAAGGCTCCTCGATTTTTTGGCCGGGATTTGGAAAGAAAAAGCTCCTCGATTTTTGGCTGGGAGATACTCGGTTTTTTGGCCAGGATTTGGAAAGAAAAAGCTCCTTGGTTTTTTGGCCAAGAGATTTTTGGCCGGGATTTGGAAAGAAAAAGCTCCTAGGTTTTTTGGCCAGCAGATCATCGGTTTTTTGGCCGGGATTTGGGAAGAAAAAGCTCCTTTGTTTTGCCAGGGAGATCCTTGGTTTTTCGACCGGGATTTGGAAAGAAAAAGCTCCTTGCTACCATGATTGGTTTTTCTTTTGGGGTTTTCATTTTTATTTCTTTTCTCCTTCTTCTTTTTTTTCTTCTTCTTTTTATATTTTTATTTTTATTTAGCAAAACGCATGAAAGAATTTTGGGGAAACTTCCTTTTTGGTCATTTTCCTGCTGCAAAGCTGTTTCAGCGCTTGCTCATTTTGTTTCTTTTGGGCTGCACCTGCTTCTTGCATGGTTGCTCTGAATAAGACCTATTTTCAACGAAGAACAATTTGTTAGTTTGAAATGGTGGTTGGTTTTGTGTCCTTGATCATCCCAATTGCTTGATCCCGGCCCCCTTTCCGTTGAGAACTTTGCTGTTTGTTGGCCTTGAGGGTGAATCTCTTTTCAAACCGACCGGGTTCAACTCTCATGGTTTCATTATGACTCGCCCATGTGGGCTCTGGCCTTTTCACTTTATTCTGCCATTGCCTTTGATTTTCTTTCTTTTCCAGTGTCTTTACTTCAAAAGCATCAACCACTATGGTCAGTCAGGACTGGCCTGACGCACTCGCTAAGGCTGGGCATTTTCTTCAACTTTGACCAGGCGGAGCTCTGTGAAACCAATCCTGCCACCTTTTCTTTGTAATAATTTTGGAATCAGAGTTAAACCGAAAGGGATTCAAAGAAAAAGTATGCAAAAGGCAAGCATATGAGTTTAAAGAGAAGCGTCCCTGTTGGGGGAAAAGAAGGACTTATTTGGGGTGCATGCTGACTTCAAATGATCATGACATGCTTCTTGGACTGGACGCCCGACCCACAGAAACTTTCCAGCTTCTCGTGAACCCATTGATCTGTATTTAAAAACCAGGGAACCTTGCCAGGACTCTTTTAGCGATGAGATGTCTTCTTTTCGGCCTACAGCGCCCTTTGCGCGTTTTCACCAATTGACCTCTCCCATTTCTCTTCTCACCGTCGCCCGATAGTGCTCTTTGCGAGTTTTCACTAAGCTGACTCTGTCATTTTAAATTTCTCTACTCACCATCTCCTTATGGTGCATGAATGTTTTCACCGATAAGACTCTATTATTTTATTTCTCTCAATTAGAATTGTATCAGATTCCATCAATGACGTTTTTCACTTCCCTGTCATTGCCAATTGATCGGAAGGACTTTAACAAGGTCTTTGGGTAAAAAGGATTTTGGGCGGAACTACAACTTTAGAACCATTTCAACGGATTCATGGCCGAACCATTATATCATCTGCCCCAGTTTCAGATTTTAGGGAAATTGAGATTTTTGTTTTGGTGTGATTGAACCTCAGGGAGTGGCTGCCTATGTATCCTTTCGGAATCAAGTCAAACGTAGTTCAGGGAGAGTTTGTTTTTTATTTTTCTTTTATTTTTCTATTTTGTTTTGTTTTCTTTTTCCTTTCCTTTTCTTTCTTTTTCATTTCATTTTATTTTTTCCTCTCTTTTTTTCATCTTTTTTTTTTAATTTTCATTTTTTCATTTTTCAACCAATCTTTTTTTCAATTAAAACTCTCAGGTTCCAAAGAGGGTGATCAAAGAAGCGTAACCGACTCAAAGGGTTTACGAAGGATCGATAGTGTTTGGATAACGAGAAGAAAAGCCTTCGTCATCTCAATTGCACAAAAACCAACACCGCAGAGAGCCTAGACATAGTACCTTTTACTATATCTGCATTCACAGCTATTTCGGGATCATTTCATTCGATATCACCCAAATACAATGCTCCTCTCGGCAATATCCTTCGGATGATTTATGGACCCTTCTAATTAGGATCAAATTTTCCTTTTGCTTCCTGGTGATGAGGAAGAATGCATCTTAACACGAGTCGTCCCATTTCAAAATTCCTAGGACGCACCTTCTTGTTGTAAGCGCAGGCCATTCATTGTTGGTACGACTGCCGGGATGTGCCCTGAGTACAACTCACTCTTTTGTTGTAATGTATGGACCTTTCCAAACCGCGAACCAATTTTCCTTCAATTGTTCCAATTCTTTGTTTTATTTCCTCAAGGTTATCTTCTTTGCCTTTCGACTCTTGACTTATTACTTCGAAATCTGACGGTGTTCTGGGATCTAGGCATGAAGTCTGCAAGAATGTCATGTTATTTAAAGCTGCATTATTAGAGCTAAAGAGAAGAAATGAAAGAGAAAAAATAGCAAAATCAGAAAGAATAAAGAAAAATGAACGATGAAATACCGATTTCAGTTCTTGGAATTTTGAAGATAACAGGGTTCACATTCGGGAATTTAAAGACAAGAAACTACAGGAAACATCCGAGTTACACCCTGGAACAACTCGGGATGCAGAAAAAATAGCAGGGCTAGTCTATCGGGACTCCCTCCTGGTCGGGAATGGTGTAGCCTTCCAGTTTTGGAGTTTAGCATCTAGTCCCATGTATAGCACCTCAGCGGTGCTAGTGCCCTCCCGTGGCTGAACCATGTGGGTCTCATAGAGCATTTTCCTCATTGCCCCACGTATTTCCTCACTTTTTTCATCCGTGAAAACCGCATCATCTTTCTCTTTACTTTACTTAGGCTTGACAAAAGTCTCATACAAATGTACCACCTCATAATCAGACATTTTCATTTTTTGAAAGAACACTTCGGCTTCCTCAGCATTCACAGGCTTCTTAGGCGGGAAACGCCTTCTGGTGGCATTGTTTACTTCCTCTACGTTTGAATATTTCTCAACATGGGGGTTTTCTAGCAGCTCTCCCAAGATCTCTTTTAATCTTGTACGTAACCATTATCTGATGATAAGACTCTCATTTTATTTCTCTCAATTTGAATTGTATCAGATTCCAACAATGACGTTTGCTACTTCCCTGCCTTTGCCAATTGATCGGAAGGACTTGGACAAAGTTTTTGAGGTTAAAAGGATTTTAGGCGGAACTACAACTTTGGATCCATTTCGGCAGATTCATGGCCGAACCATTATATCATCTGCAGTTTCAGTTTTTGGGGAAACTGGGATTTTTTGTTTTGGTGTGACCGAACCCCAGGGAGAGGTTGCCTACATATCCTTTCGGAATTAAGTCGAACGTAGTTCAGGCAAATAATTTTTTGTTTTTGTTTTTGTTTTTGTTTTTGTTTTTGTTTTGTTTTTCTTTTCTCTTTCTTTTCTTTTCTTTTTCTTTTTCTTTTCTTTTATTTCTTTTTTCTTTTCCTTTTTTTTTCTTTTCTTTATGTTTTTTCTTTTCTTTTTCCCCTTTTTTCCTCTTTTTTTTTCGATAGTTCTTCCAGGTTCCAAAGACCGTAGCCAAAGAAGAGTAACCGGCTCAAATGGGTTTACGAAGGGTTGATAATGTTTTGGGTAGCAGGAAGGAAAGCCTTCGTCATCTCAATTGCACAAAAGCCAACACCACAAAAGGCCTAGAAATAATACCTTTTTAAGGCATCGGCATTGGCTGCTTTCGGGATCATTTCCTTCGATATCTCCCAAATACAATACACCTCTAGGCAATATCTTCCGAATGATGTATGGACTCTTCCAATTAGGAGCGAATTTTCCTTTTGCTTCCTGGTGATGAGGGAGAATGCATCTTAACACGAGTTGTCCCATTTCCAAAATTCCTAGGACGCACCTTCTTGTTGTAAGCGCGGGCCATTCTTTGTTGGTACAACTGCCCGGATATGCCCTGAGTACAGCTCACTCTTTTGTTGTAGTGTATGGACCTTTCCAAACTGTGAACCAATTTTCCTTCAATTGTTCCAATTCTTTATTTTATTTTCTCAAGGTTATCTTCTTTGCATTTCAACTCTTGATTCATTATTTCAAAAATTTGACAGCATTTTGGGATCTGGGCATGAAATCCGCAAGCATGTCATGTTATTTAAAGCTGCATTATTAGAGCTAAAGAGAAGAAATGAAGGAGAACAAATAGCAAAATCAGAAAGAATAAAGAAAAATGAATGATGAAATATGGATTTTATTTCTTGGAATTTTTAAGATAACAGGATTCACATTCGGGAATTTAAAGAGAAGAAAATACAAGAAACGTCCGAGTTACACCCTGGAATAACTCGGGATGTAGAAAAAGTAGCAGGACGGGTCTGTCACACCTCCTTTTTACGAGCACCTACCTCGGAGGGTAAATGTATGAGGGAGTTTTTCCATTTTAAGTGACATTATTCGAAATGGAATTATTTATTTATTTCAGAGTCGGCACTTGGGATAGGATTGGCTTTTGGTGTCCCAAGTCACCGGTTTAATTTAATCCCAAATCGAGGAAAATTGTCGACTTCCCAATTGGAGTCTGGGAACCAGAAAGTCTGTGTAAGGAATTCTATTGACCCGAGGGAAGGTGTTAGGCACCCCCAGATCCGGTGGTTCTAGCACGGTCGTTTAAATTATTATAAATGGCTAAAATCTGACTTTAATACATGTTATCCTATAGTGCAATTTTAAAAATTATTTACCGCTTTTAATTAATATTTTTAATGAGAATTACAACGCTGTGAAAACACATCTCGAACTACGTCACATCAATGTACCCATGGTTATTGACGTATTTCGACTCCATTGAGATTTGGATTTGGGTCACATAAATGTGCACCCGAGTTTAGGGAGGTAATGTTATTAAAATACGCGCTTAAAGAGTCTAACGCGTTATTATTTTGGGGAAGGCCATGCAATTCGCTAAACAGCCTATCCCGAATTCTAAATATTTTAATATATAGAATCATGAGGGCCCCGCAATTTATGCGTTTTTGTTTGGCGAAGCTCATCTCATAATTTATTTAAAGGTCAAACCTGAAGTAAACTATGATATTCTACATTATTTGTCTCTAAAAGATAAAAGAAAAATCCCTAATTACCTAGCATTATTTAAGAGTTACCATTTTAAATCCGGTGCTTTCCATGATTCGGGCCCAATTAAGTTAAAGGGGAATGGGCCCGACTACTTTCAGCAAGCTAGCGTTGGCCCAATCTTTCAGTCCCAAACAATGTGAGTCGAGATTGAAACAATATTCACAATGAAACGAGCTCAGAGAAAGTTGATGAATTATTTCTAGTAAAACGTGATACTGATTGGACATGGATTACCATTATTAGATCAACTAAAGTATTTAAGACCAAATGGCGATGATCATCAATTTAAACTACCAACAAAAATATTTATCAGTCCTAATGCGATTCCAAAACAATTGTTAATTTTGACATTACTAAAGCTTTAAAAGTTTTTTATCCCTGATTTTTAATCAATACATGGTGATATGAACATCCACCCCAAATCAATTCAGAAGCTATCATTATCAAACACAAATGATCGAGACCTTAAAACTAAACTACTGAAACTATTTTAAAAAATGTTTTATCCTGACCATGCTTAATACAGACAAGGCCTAAGTAGCAATTTTAGCTCAGTTTCCAGTTATTAATACAAATCAGGATCGGGGATTCAAAAATCATTTTTTCTGTTCCAGCTATCTTCTGTTTTTTTTTTCAAAATTACATTACATGAAACGAAACCAGCTAATATGGCTAGTGAATAATTACTTCTTTGGTAGTTCAATCAGTCCATTATATATAAACTAGCATAATGAATTCATCAAACAAAATCCTAAACTAACTATAGTAAAACGAATTGACAAAACAGTAAAAGCTTCAGCAGGTATCAGGTAACAATTGCATTTCCATTTCACTAGAGGAATTACATGTACCTGGAGTTGAATTAAAATAAAAGGAAGGAGAGGTCGGCAATAGCAAGTGTAACAACAATTTGGAGTTCAAACAACAACACACACAACCCAGTGATTCCAGAAATACTTTAAAACCAAGCAGGACCAATCAGATTGACCCAAGACAAGTTCAGACAAACCCAATCGAAATCCAAAATGAAACCAAAAACTTTTATCCCTCCAATAAACCAGACTTCAATCCGAATAAACCAAATTTACTTCTCATTTATCCACAGTCAAATTGGACCAGTTACATCTAATACTCATGTAACTCAAGTTGTTTTTTTTTTTTGAATCTTAATGTCAAACAGAAACAGTGAAAATCTGGTCACTTTTGGGTTCAAAGTAAGCTAAAGTGTTGAATTAAAGGATGGAACTTGAAAGTAAACTGAAGGAAGACAATGTGACAGTATGTTTTTTAGGCTCAAATGTTTAGTGTATTCTCTATATTCTTTTTTCTCCCAAGAATCCACCCTCTCTCTATTCTTCTGTCTCTCCCTATTTCTCCGAATGCCCTTCTTCTTATATTTTCTCACAATCTTCTTTTTCCTGATTTTAGGCAACTAGTGGACCAAATTTGACTTATTTTAAGCCTTAAAACCAGAAAAAGTTGTCTCCACTTCTAGTTGTCTTTTACTATTTTAATTCCACTTATCTTTGTCCCTATTCAGTCCACTAATAGACCTTAATATTCAGCATCCTTTAACCAAGCTATTCAATTGATTTAAATCCCCAAAACACCCCTGAAAATACTATATTCACTACCTATCAGTTATACCAATTCTTCTTATCAATAAATTAGTAGTTTAAGGCAGAAAATTATATCAAAGAAGAGAGTTTCAAGGATTTAGAACATGTGTATAATCAAGCAGAAACTTAATTAATCAGACAATTAATAATCAGAAAGCTACAAACAATCAAAATGCCAAAATGTTTCCTAGTTAATTAAATTAACAGCAGAAACCAACTTACAATCAAACAGCTCGAAGAGCACAACCAAGATTAAAAATACGAACGACCTAATCGACGAAGCTTATTAATTGATTACATAGGCTATAACATACAACAATTGACAACAAACAATCAGAATGGAATAAGTAAAACAGGTGATTCAAGTGTCAAAAACAGAGACTACAAGGAAACCAACTAATCGACGAAACTCAAATAAACGATTACATAATTCACAACATGTAATCACAACGAACAGAAACAAAATTAGACTAAATAAAAGTTCAGATTGAGAAGAGAGGAACAAATGATAAAATGATGCGTTCCTATGGCACTTAATCAGATAACAATCAAAAAGAAATATAAATAAGAAAAATAGAATAAATACCTCAAAATCATAGGCTTAGACTTCAATCCGTTCCATTTAAAACTCCGACTCGAACTTTTGAGGTCCAAACGGAACTTAATCGAGTGTTCTCGACTGAAAACACTCGACTAAGGTCGATTTAAAACCTCAACTTTCCCCTTTACTCAGGCAGGTTCCAGGTTTTGGCTTTTTCTAGGGTTCTAAAATTTGATCAATTCCGGCTTGACTCGAAGGAAACCACGGGTTGTTTGGGGAATGAAGGAGGTCGAATGGTCACATAGTGTGACTTGGGGAAGGTTTGGGGTTGGCGCTGCCACCGGGGTCTTGTGGTGGCGGCTAGGGTTCCTGTCCCAAAATCTTTATTCAACGGATTACAGGCTGATTCGAGGGGAATTAGCGGTGTTCTAGTGGTGAGGGAGGCCCAAAGGTCAAAGGGTGTAGGTTTGGTGGCTATTGGATAAGTTGGAATTTTTGGCTGATTTTGATCTGATATTCGAAATGCTACAAAGGATTCTAGGGAAGCTGATAGGATGGTTGGAATGTGGAGGTTGTGGTGGTTTAATGGTGTAAAGATGGCGGAGTAAGGCCTACCGAAACCACCGTGAGGCGATTTTCGGTAGGCGGAGTCACGGTGGTCATGGGCGGAGGGTTCAGGGTCGTCTCTGAGAGAAACGATGGCTAGGGGGATATTGCTTAGGGAGGCGTGGGGTAAGGGATTGGGGTTATATACCATGGGATGGATTTGATCCTGGCCGTTGGATCAAGCACGATCAACGGCCTGGATCAATCCACTTAAGGGAAACGGTGGTGTTTGGTTTAATTGAGAGATTGGGTTGACCCGGGTGAAAATGGACCAGGTTATGGGGAAAAGTTTAGGCCGTTAGATTATTGAAAATGGACGGCTATGATAAACTTGCTCAAAACGGCATCGTTTCAATTATGCAAAGGCTGAACTGGACCATTAGATTTGTTTGATCAACGGTCCAGATTTGAGGCTCAGAAACGACATCGTTTGGACTGTCTCAGAGACAGACTGGATTGGACTGGGTCATTGAGGCATTTGGGCCTGGTTTTGGTTTTGGTTAGGACCGTTAGTCCTAACACTGCTATTTTTTCTCAATTTTTACTCATTTAGACGAGCCGGTCAACATGCAAAGCCGAGCAAATAAATGCGCAAGTAATACGTAAGATGCATCAGGATGGTCAATTCATTTCAGGTCACCTGTCCTAGATGGACCCAACCCCTGTGTTGAGTCCCCTAAGTCAAATGCACATGATGCAAACAAACGTCCTACTAGGGATCCGGCATGAGTTTTTGTTCTTCTAGGTCTAAACCCTAGGTTTATTGGTCTAGACCTGGCTTACCCGAGCGGACAACTCGAGCCGAGGGGAAGGCAGCGTACGAGAGATAAAGAAGCTCCGCCAGCTTAGCAACTTATCCAAACCTCGTTCTAAATTGGGAAAGATTCTAAACAGAAGAGAAGCTACACGAAGTGCACCCTTCTCCATGATGTAGAAGACTCAGAGAGAGGAAGGGATTCGCGACAGTTTATATATACAATTTCAACAAATATCAAAGCGGTAAAACACTTAGCACATATAACATGGAAACATGTAGAAAAACCAGATAAAGCCAAATATAACAACTATAGTAAGCTCGAATTCTTGAACCCTGAACCGGAATTCTGGGTTCGTGTCCCCAGCAGAGTCGCCAGAGCTGTCACACCTCCTTTTTTACACACCTACCTCGAAGGGTAATGTATAAGGGAGTTTTTCCATTTAAAGTGACATTATTCGAAATGGGATTATTTATTTAGAGTTGTCACTTGGTATAGGATTGGATTTTGGTGTCCCAAGTTACCGGTTTAATTCAAATCCCAAATCGAGGAAAATTTCGACTTCCCAATTGGAGTCTGCGAACCAGAAATTCTAAATAAGGAATTATGTTGACCCGAGGGAAGGTGTTAGGCACCCCCGGATCCCGTGGTTCTAGCACGGTCTCTTAAATTATTATAAATGGCTAAAATCTGATTTTTCTATACATGTTCAAACCTATAGTACAATTTTATAATTATTTACCGCTTTTAATTATTTTTTACGAAAATGAACATCCTTTAAAAGCGTGTTTTTGGATCATGTCACATGAAATGTATCGGGATCTTCGACACATTCTTATTTAATATTTTGGGATTTGGATTTGGGTCGCATGAAATCCACACCCGTATTTAGGAAGGTAAAATTATTAAAAGCGCGCCGAAAGTGACTAACGTCTTTTTAACTTTGCGAAGGGCCATGAAATTCGCTAAAGCGGCATGCTCCGAAAGCTAAGTATTTTTTAATTAAGAACTTAATGAGGGCCCCACAATTTGTATATTTTTTGTTTGGCGAGGCTCTTCTCACTTTTACTATTTAAAGGCCAACCTAAAGCTAACTAAGATTTTCTATTTTTATTTTTGTCTCTAAAAGGGCGTAATTAATTTGCATTTATAAATTCGGGCCTCAAGTTCAAGTCCGAATTCAAATAAAAGGGAAGACCCTCTTAATTTTAACCCGCTACCTAAGTCAAAAACTTAAATTTATATTGCAAATTAACCCCTCAAATTCCTAATATAAATTTAAAAAGGGTCTCGATTTCCAGTATTTTGGGCCTTGTAAAGTTTGGCCCATTGACATTTAAAAAAGTTGCCTTGTTACATGGACAGCTCGCCCAATTCAGGCCTTCTGATATTGCCCTTGGGCCTAGGCCAAAAAATTATACTTGAACCAATTGAATTAAATGAATGGGGGCCTGACTATTTCCGTTGGGCCTGTGTCGAGCCCAGTCTTTCAAAACTCGATTGATGTCATTAATGATCAATTTACTCATAATATGATATCAATTAATAACGGGTGACCTATAAACTCATTTATATTTGTTAACACTTGATCAGGGATTTAAATAAGAGTAGGATAATGAAAGGACCCTAAACAAATTGCTGATACTTAACTGTCAAACTAGCAAACAGACCATACATCAATTATAAATCAGCGATTTAGCCTTTCAACACTGCAATACCCAACAATACTTATGGATCAATTCCTAAGTGGGTATTCTAAGGCTATTACACATTAATTACAGCAATTTTAACAGGCTAGTATACCTAACATTTCTCAGCACCAAATTAACTGAACCTTAACCTTACGAGATACAGAATTCAGGTAATTCATGAGTGGAATCAACTTAATTCGCAATCCTTTACAAAATGAGTCCAATAGTCCTTAGTCATATGGTTCCAGAACTAGCAGTTTAATTACAAAACAAATCCAAGCAGTCTTAATTAAAACAAATAGTCTTATTTAACATCAATGCATATTTGTCCAGATGAAACTACCACCATATCTTTTACTAATAATGAAAACAAAACAAATTCGCATGATAGAAAGGCTTCAACACTTGGAATTTCACAAGTGTTCATGTTCATTGAGGAAACGTCATTCCATTAAGGATTACAAATATACATGGAGATTGAAACACAACCAAAAAAGGAGCAGAAGTCGGCAGCAATGAAGAAATTAGCAATGTGAGCAACAGGAAATCAACAGCAGCCCAACAATGACAAAACCAGTAAAATAGACCCAAAAGTGACTCGAAACAGTCAAACTCAGCTTGAAATTAACCCCAGGAACCTACAACAACTTTTATCAATTCAAAATTCAAGCAAAATGATGTAAATCCACACACTAATACTAGAAATTAATCTGAAATCACAATGAAGCAGTATTTGAGTTTTCTGTTGTTTTACTAACTTTTTGTTTTGGTGTTTCTGGAACTTTTAGATCAAAAAATGAAGGTTTCTACAGCTATATGATTTCAAATTTGAACCTCTTGAGGGTTGACGTTCAAATTTTTAATTTTAGACTTGAGGAAGGGGATTTTTAGGGGGAAACTTAAGAGTTGTAGAGCTTGGGGAATTTTCAGGGATCTAAACTTGTAAAAGAAGGCATTAGAGGTGCCTTTTATAGGCAAGGAAGGGCAGGAATGTTCTGGAAATTATTCACCCATTTTACCCCCTTTTTATTTTTAGAAATTATACCTTAATCCCTGTTTTTATAGCTTGTTTCCCAAGTTACTACATTAAAAATCCAGAAAGTTACACTAAGTCCCCCTTCTAGAAGGCTCTAGGGTGTTCTAGCTTTGTTTTCCTCCTTTGGAATGCCAATACTACCCTTACTTGAGTTCTAAAATTATCAAGTCTTAATAAACCAGCCCTTTTTGGATGCCTAGACTACCCTTTATTTCCCTTAAAATTACTCACCAGACCCAACCCCATTTGCCTTTGTTTAAATTTAACTATAGTTAGTCCTAGTGAATCTAAAATCATCTATAAACAATCAACAAAACTAAAATTTAACTCTAATTAATATGTAACATTGAACTAATAGACAGTAAACTATTAAACAATTGAGATCCCCGTAAACTATCATTCAACAACCTATGATTATCTAACAAACAAACATGAATTCAACAGGTAATGATTAATCAATGAACCTAATTTATGAATTTTAAACTACCATCAGTAAACACAGAAGAGGAATCAAAAACTAAATTTAAACGATAAAATCATCAGTACTAATTACTGCCAAAAAAGAAAGAAGAAAAAGAGCATAAGAAAAAGATGAACAAATTAACAGGAATAAAGGAAAATTATATTCAAACTAATGGAGATTAAAAAATCGATTTGAGCCCCGGAATAATGTTAATCATTTGTTCTTCTCAAAGAACAAATGAAAATATTATTTCGTGACTCGAATCCAATACCAGACTCAAAACATCAGACAAAATCGAGCGAAAATAAACTCCTAGGGTTCTGCCTTCTTTATGATTTGAGATTCGAGCATTCCGTTGACGTTTGAAGGAAACCAATGAGGGATTCAAGAAGAGGGGAACCAGGAGAGTATAGGGTGTATTTTTGGGGTCGTTTGGTGGTGGCGCTGCCGTGGGCAGCGGAGGCGGCGTCCATAGATTTGATTATTCGAGAAGATTGGGTTGGATTAGATGGATGATTTTTGGAGTTTTTGGAAGAGGAGATGAAAGCGATGAAGTGGTGTAACTTTGGGTGTTATTGGGTGAACGCTGCCGCCGCCGGCGATTTTCGGCCGACGGCCGACGGCGGAGGCGTGGCGGAGACGGTGGGGGCGGTGATGGCTGCTGGAGACGGGGGAGGGTACGAGGAAGGAGTAATGGTCTCTAGGGTTATACAAATTTTCGAACATTTTTATGTAAATGTAAAAGTCAATTGTGGTCGTTGGATTAAAAAAAATTGATGGCCAGGATTGTGTGACGCAAACAGCGTCGTTTTGATTCCACTGGGGCAGGCCGGGTTAGAGACTAGATTGGGCCTGGGCATGGGGCGATTTTTGGTCCAATTTTGGAGCCTTTTGAATTAAAAAGTGCATGGCCCAAAGTCAAAAACCTTTTGATTCTTTTTATCTTTGTTTTCTTTTCTTTATTTTGTTTTCGTTTTGTATTTTATATTTTTCTGATTTTATTAAATTCAAGATTATAATAAAAGACCCAATTAACTCTACCATTATACTAATTAATTTCTAAAATTAACTAATTCCTAATTTAAAGAAAATTAAAAGTAGAAATGCAGGGACCATTTTGGTATTTTCTTTATTTTTGTAATATTAAAATGCACACTACTTTTGTACATTTTTTTTGGAATTATATCAATTAAAACGCACACAAAAAATGCAAACAAGACACAAAATCATGCAATTAATTCGTAAGAATTCAAATAATAAGGAAAAAAATCCCAATTCTAAGGAATTTTATATGAGTAATTTAAACGTGGAAAAAGTTACATGCTCACACTATGAAATACGGTTATTGAAGAATAGTATTGTTCCTAGGTGGATCGGGCAAATCACTTCAGATATTCCCCGATGAGACGTGAGCCCAAGTGACAATGTACTACGTAAGGGGTTTCAGGTTATCAGTGGTAGATTATGGATCAACATTAAGGTGAATCACCAATGGATGGATAAAAGTTACAAAGTATGAGTTAAGATTAGACCATCATTACTAAGATGAACAGTAATGAGAAAGCATTAAAGGACTTAGAGTTATACATATAGGACAAGTAGCGAAAGAGTAACCTGGAGCTGGGTGGCAGACCTTGATAATTATAAACCGAAGTAAGAATTAGGATATAGTATGCACTACCTAGATGTAGTAAAACCATAAGCATAGGTAACCAAGGCTACGAAGCAATGTATAGCAATAGTCATAAGTTCGACAAAGTACCAAGCAAAGAACTTTAGTACACCTATAAATGCCTAGAGGGACATCTTGTCATAATTCTGTATATGTTCACAATGTAAGGCCTATAGATTGGCCAAAAGTTGGAGGAAAAAGGAGAAAGAGTCGCATAGGCAAACATATAAGTTCATAGTTCTGTATATGTTCACAATGTAAGGCTTATATATTGGCCAAAAGTTGGAGGAAAAAGGAGAAAGAGTCGGATAGGCAAACATATAAGTACACGGTTGTACAAAATGCATGTCAGAATATAACAATAGTTGTGAGAATGGAAGAATTCCGGCCACAGGTCGTGCTATGAGAAAGAGGCCGAAAGAGGTGAATACCCAGGCCCTTGGATTTATTTACAAACCAGTTTACCAGAAGTCAAGGATAATATTAAAGTATTCCTAAGAGATAAAGGTTATGAGACTGATAAGCGCATTAGTCAACATTCGAGGATGAATGTTCCAAGGGGGGAATGATGTTACACCCTGTAAGCTTAGAAATGGAATCATCTTTGAAAAGTTTACAAAGATAGTTCATCATTCTAACATGGAGTTAAAAATATTTAAGATCATTAATACCAAGTAGCAAGAGGGTTTGATGGCTTAGAAGCTAAACGAATTGAAGAAAATAAGTTTCGTTGAAAGTCGACAAGTTGGAATATTTTACCATGTACTTTTGGGGTAAGACAAGGGTTATTAATATTATAAGGAGATTATATTATGAGTTATTTTATTCGTATGATATTTGGTGTTATGTTTTGAAGTCAACCTAGTTGTGGAACAAAAGTTGGAAAAGGTCATCAAGTTCCATTCATAAATATGCTGATAATTAGGTCAAATGTAACTGCAATTTTCTCCCAATATACTTATAATTACGGGATGATATACATACCAAATTGAATATCTATGAGTCTAGTTTTAAATGGATTAAACCGTTCATTGATAAATCATTTGAGTAGAGAGATATTCATAGTTTCGCGAGACTGCGCAGCTAGTAGGTGACAAGTAGGTGCATCACCTACTTGCCAAAAGGAAAGGCCTCAATTATAAGCCCCAATGTCGGTCAAGAGGGTACTTTTAAGGTCTATTAAACTCATTTATTCATTATATTTCAGACCAAGATAATCAAATTGAACCCCTGCAACTCCGCCCCAAAAATCCCACACAAACCCTAGGTTATTTCGGATGCTACGATGCAATTCTAGTGCTGCAAAGTCCGGACAGCTTGCTAGTTTCTCTTTTTCCTTCTTGTAGCCGTGTTGAGGAACTTATTTTTGATGAAAAAAGGACCAGGTTTCGTGGGTTATACTCAGTACAAGGTAAGTTTATGCTTCTCTTCCATTATCTATGCGTTTGCGAGTTGTAACTCGATCGTAAAGAATAGACCTAGCTAGTTTTGAAATAATGGTATGGTGTTCGTTCTTGTGTAATGGTTGGATGGTTGTGAACTTATTTCTACGTTTAATTCATGGCTTGTTTATTGGATAATATGTATAATGATGTACTTGGTTGTGTTTCTCAATTTGAAAGAAAAGACAAGTCGAAACGTGTTTAAGTAAACCAAAACATTATTTTTGAGTTGATGAACTTGTGGGAATGTTTTGTAGGTTGTTTCGTGATGGTATTGGGTTGTGTATTTTGCTAGTGTTTTTATTGAGTTGGGAGGAGGAAGGGTGTGGAGAAACACCACATAATGGCAAGGTTGTTTGTTGGTCATTCGTTGTAGCATTTTTGGATTGTTTGACACTTTTATGGTTGTCGTGTTGTGTATGAAGTGATAGGGGTATGTTGGGCTGTTTGTGATTGTTTTGACTAGTGTGAAGTCATATATATAGGGGAGGTTATGTCTGTTTTATTATAAAATAGGTTGTGGTCGATACATAATAGCTACGATGCTTAAACGATAAAGAGAGTGCCATTTCTCCTATTGTAGACTAAGGAGTCGTGAAATTGCATAGCCTGAGGTTTGGAAGAATATGCAAGGTATGTTAAGGCACTTACTTATTTATTTTGGCATGATCTAAAGTGACATGAACATAAACGGTACGCTAATTCATAACGGATCTACTCATAGAAACTAAGGTTGTCCATGTTGTTCTTTCTTTATAAAGTTATTCTAAACAAGTGTGTATGATCTGTAAATCCTACTAAGGTTCATATTGATGGTAGGGATGTCTATAATGTTCTTAGATCACTCCAAAATGTTTAGAACTTGATTCCATGAGTCGAGCATGCATTATATATATATGTATCTATTTTATTCTACCGAGTCGCGCTATAGACGGCCAGGTACGGCACCTATTGTGCAACCACTGATCAGTTGGGTTTACCGAGCTCTACGTGGCCGGATACAATTCTACCGAGCCTTATGATAGCCGAGTGCATTTTTACCGAGTCCTCTTTGAGGCTGAGTGCGATATGATGATGATGAGGTCCATAGAGGCGAATGTTTTTTTAAAAAGCTTATGTACATGTACGTATTATGCATTTCATGTCAGTAGCCCCCAAAGGCAATCATATGTTATAGGTTGTATCTTCTCTATCTCTCTTTACATTACTATTATTGTTTATGCTTCCTGCCTTACATACTCGGTACTTTATTCGTATTGACATCCCTTTTGCCTGGGGATGCTGCGTTTCATGTACGCAGGTCCCGATAGACAGGTTGACATTCCTTCAAGTAGGATATCAGCTCAGCGAAAGGTGTTGGTGCACTCCACTTTCTCCGGAGTTGCCTATTTGGTCGGTATGCTTTGGATATGTATTAATTGGTATGGTGGGGCCCTATCCCAACCATTATGATATCAGGTACTCTTAGAGGCTTGTAGACAAATGTCAGGTGTATGGATACTTTTATGGCCTTGTTGGTCTATGTTTTGAGTTTATAAATGGTCATGTCGGCCTTATAGGCCCGTATGTCACATGTATAAGTTTTTATATCATGTTGGTCTATCATATGCTGAGCATTCCCTAATGTTTCATTCTTGTTATCTCATGATGGGTTTTCTGGCTCACTTACCCATTATAGTATGATAAGAAAAATATGTTATGTTGGTACTCGATCGAGTAAGGCACCGGGTGCCCGTCGCGGCCCTTCGTTTTGGGTCGTGACACCAATGGCCATTAGTGACTTTTATTTCCTGTTTATTTAGTGAAGATTTGGGATTCATATTAATTGTATCAATAAAATGAGGCATTTATCATTCTAAATTCTCCAAATCAATTTGTCGTTAGGCCTACCTCGGGCACAACGAGGTTGCCAAGTTAGGACACACTTTACATTCCTGCACTATCTGTTTAAATATTGGAATACTTTTTATAATTGCCTTTTGCTTTTATTTTGTTTCTTTATCCACTCCCCAAATGTTAGTTTTTGCACTTTGGCATCCTCATCATTTTATTCCATGAGATCAAGGGGCCCTCCACCCGCTCCTCCTCTTAGTCATGTTAATAGCAAGAACAAAGGCAAAATGGAATATTTGAATAATATCAGGAAGGAGAACCCAACTGAACGGGTTGAGGCCACTGATGGACATGGTATTCGGGTCCCTAATGAGAATGTGTCACAACTTGAGAGTAGCTGTTGAGATTTCAGGAAAAGCTCGATCAGGTTTGGAATCTGGCAAACCTGTCATTTTCCTTCAGCACCCCAGATGTCAACTTCCCCAACACTCAAAACCCTACACCTCCTCAAAATATCCCAAAACAACAGAATCATCCTGTTGCTCCTCCAAAAAACCAATGTAACACCTGCTATACCCCAAACAACATACCACTACTCATCCTAGAACCTCATAACTCCGTAAATGACCATTTCCACGCCCATACAACATGCCACCATAACAGTCATATCTACGTGGATACCATGCCACACTCCACCCAACCTATATCTTACATACCTGAGTGTGATAAAAAGGATCTGCTCATCAGGAACTTGGCTGAGGAACTTAAGAAACTAACTAGCCGGATTCAGGGCGTTGAAGGAAGCAAAGGAATTAAGGGGTTGAACTATAAGGATCTTTGCATACAACCTAATGTCAAACTGTCCGAGGTGTAAAAACCTCATAAGTTCAAAATGTTTGATGGTACGAGTAATCTAAGGGTCCATTTGAGGACATATTGCGACAAGCTGGTCCGAGTAAGAAAAGATGAAAGGAGCCACATGAAGCTGTTCATGAGGAGTTTGAAAGAAGATGTGTTATCTTAGTACATCAGCCAAGATCCCAAGAAGTGGTTGAGCTTGGTAAGTATGGCATGTGACATTATGGATAGGTTCAAGTTTAATATAGAAAATGCGCCAGGCGTGTTCTATATCCAGAATCTGAAGAATAAGCCCACGGAGACATTCACGGTCTGAACATGCTAAGGTCAGACCTACCTTAGAAGATGAGCAAATGAACATGTTTTTTGTTTGGGCTTGAGACCCGCAGTACTATGAACGATTGATGATGATTGAGAACCATAAGTTTTCCAACATTATAAAGCAGTATGGTTAAAAACTTCGAGGCCTTGCAAGCTACAAATAAGGCCTTGCAAGCTACAAATATGTGTCCAAGAAAAGGGATGTAGGGGCCGTGATGGTTGCACAAATGACCAAGTCTCCCCTTAAATTCCAAGCCTATCAAACACCTCCACTCACATACCAGCCAACCCCAAATTACCAAGCACCCTCATATCAAGCTCCACCACCAACATATCAGCCATCTCCACCTCCTACATACCAACCTACCTCACCCAGATACTCCTAACCCGCTCATGTATACCAAACTTACAATGCTCAACCATCCCATTATCAATCACCCCCCTACACTCCAAAATTTCCCTAGACCCCGACCTAATTTTGATTGCAGGCCTCCAAAATAATATACAACTATCGCTGAACCCATCGACCAGTTGTATGAGAGGCTTAAAGCTGCTAGTTATGTCACCCCCATCCCCGCTACAACCTCTGAGAAAACTTCTCAGTGGGTTAACCCAAACAAGACCTGTGCATACCACTCCGGCATGAAAGGGTACACCATCGATGAACGCTACTCCTTGTAAGACAAAATACAGTCTTTGATTGATAGCAAAGTCTTTGTGCCAAAGGAACAAGCTCCAAATGACCGTAATAACCCTCTTCTAGGCCATAAGGGTACAGGTATTCACATGATTGAAATAGAGGATGACTAGGATCCTGAGGGATCCATCGGGTTGATTGTAGAAGGTGATGACCCAAAGAAACTAGCAGTTACTCTCAATCCGATCATAGTCAAAATTCAACCATCTGAGGACGTTGAGGTGGATATGTCTATACCTCTTGAGTTTCAAGCATCATCATCCGCAAATGCACCAGCACCATTTGAGGTTGTAGTTTTGCTACCTAAGGCACATATTTCATTCAAAGTGAAGATAGCCGCGCCAATCCCAGTGGCGATATCTACCATGCCATTATTCTATACAAATGTCATACCCTAGGATTATATAGCTAAGGTAAAAAGGAAAGGTAAGGTTAGAATTGAAGAAACTGTCACAGCACAGGGTATGACAAGAACTGGTACAGTTTATGCCCCTGAACATCTAGTTGAATCAAGCAAGCAGGCCTCCAATCGGCCACCCCTCATTAAGATAGGACCGGACGACCTTTGGAAAAAAATACAAGCCAATGAATATTCGATCATCGACCAGTTAAACAAGACTCCAGCCAAAATATCCATCCTCTTGTCGCTGCAAAATTCCAAGACACACTAGAATGCTCTATTGAAGGTGATGAGTGAAGCGTATGTACCAAGTAACATCACCGGCGGGGAAATGGCTAATATGGTAGGACAAGTGCTGGAAAGCCATAAGATCAGTTCTTATGAGGATGAGCTGCCGCCTAAAGGGCTATGTCACAACAAAGCATTGCACATCACCATGCAATGCGAAGATTACTTCATTACCAAAATCCTGATCGATGGAGGTTCAAGTCTTAATATATGCCTGTTGGTAACACTCAAGAAGTTGAGTAAAAAGCTGCATGAGATAAATGATGGAGCAATCAATGTGAAAGCTTTTGATAGTTCTTAGAGGTCCACCATCAGTGAGATTAGTCTATGTCTGCATATGGGACCAACCTAGTTCGAGGTCAATTTCCAAGTAATAGATATACCAGCATCTTACAACTTGTTGCTAGACGGCCATAGATTCATACCGCTGGAGCCTTACATCAATGCTATATCAGGCAGTAAAGTCGAAAGGAATCATCAGGAAGTGATCATTCACGGCGACAGTAGGAACCCTATATACAGTTGTCGGACCATTCCAGAAATCAGGGGAAGAAGGAAGCTCGGTAGAGAAACTTACCACCCCATCGAGCGGGTCAACGCTATCGACAAAGACAAATGGTGGGATAACAAAATTGATAGTATACTGAATTGGAGCGGGTATGAACCTAGCAAAGGGTTCGGTAAGAACCTCTAAGAGATCTCTAAACCTATAAAACTTAAGAAACAATGAACTACCTTCGGTTTACAATATGAATACACATGGGAAGAATTCAATAGCTGGTCACCACCATGGCATGGTCCTTACTACCCGTTAGAGCAGCCAATACCGCATCTTGAGTGGACTTTCCAATAGGCTGACATCATTTATTGGTCAGATGAAGAAGAAGCACTCACAATAGTGAAAAACTTGTTTCTAGAAGACAGTGATATAGACTGTTGTGTTATTCTCGAGGAGGAGGGGGAGGAAGGTCCTTCCATACATGTTGTAAGCAGAGGGGAACATCTCAATAATTGGACCATCAGGACAACCAAAGTCCGACGAGCTTTAGGGAAGCAAGGCTAAAACAAGCACTATTCATAGTTTTATTTACTAAATGATTTTCCTTTTGCATTTTTTCAATTTTCGCAATAAGATCCTCAATGTTCAAAAAACAGTTATTCAATCTATCAAAAGAATATTTGATTTTTCTTATGAATTAATATTTATTGCTATCGTGTTCCTCCTTACTTTACCAATACAACATTACTATTACTTATCTTGATGAAACAATAACAGTGACATGCAATGAGACAATGCAACAAACATATATTGATTCAGAGAAAGATGACATACCTGATGAGATTGTTAAAAAAGTTGAGAACTTTGAGAATCGACCTAAGTCCAACCTGGACGAGACCGAAAGTCAACCTAGGAGATGCAGAAAATATCAAGGAAACACGAATCAGCATTCACCTATCGCCATTAGAGAAGAAAGAATACATAGAATTTCTAACGAAGTATGAGGACATATTCGCCTGGTCGTATAATGACATGACTGGTCTGAGTACGTCTATTGTGGCCCACAAACTGCCGACCGATCCAATGTGTCCACCGGTAAAGCGAAAGCTCAGAAAGTTCAAGCCTGATTTGAGTTTGAAAATCAAGGAAGAAGTCACCAAGCAGATCAAAGCTAAGGTTCTCAGGGTGGTTGAGTACCCGACATGGTTAGCCAATATTGTGTCGGTGTCATCAGATCTGGATGGGTGAGGAAGATTTTGAGAAAATGGCTTTCATTACACCGTATGGAGTATATTGTTACAAGATGATGTCATTTGGCCTCAATAATGTAGGGGCCACCTACATGAGGGCCATGACTACCATCTTTCATGATATGATACACAAGGAGATAGAGGTATATGTGGATGATGTTATTATCAAATCCAAGAAGGCCACTGACCACATAGAAGATGTGAGGAAGTTCTTCAATAGGTTGTGGAGATACAACCTCAAACTAAACCCCCCAAAATATGCATTTGGGGTTCCTGCTGCGAAATTGCTTGGGTTATTATAAGCCGCCGAGGAATAGAACTGGATCCATTGAAATTCAAAGCCATTAAAGAACTACCACCACCAAAGAACAAGAAAGATATGATGAGTTTCTTGGGAAGGCTTAACTACATCAGCTGATTCATAGCACAGTCTACAGTTATCTGTGACCCGATCTTTAAAATGTTAAAAAATGACACCGCTACCAAATGGACCGATGATTGCCAAAAGGCCTTCAACAAAATCAAGGAGTACCTGTCAACACCACAAATCTTAGTCCTGCTCGAGCCAGGTAGACCCTTATTACTCAACCTTGCAGTGCTAGATTAAGCTTTCGGTTGCATTCTGGGCAGCATGATGAAACAGGGAGGAAGAAACAAGCCATTTATTATCTCTCTAACAAGTTCACCCTGTACGAGTCCCAGTATTCCCTATTGGAACGCACCTGTTATGCATTTACTTGGATAGCTCAGAAGTTGAGACATTAATTCTGTGCCTATAATACATATCTCATATCAAAAATGGATCCCTTGAAATACATCTTTCAGAAGCCCATGCCCACTAGCAAGCTAGCCAAATGCAAATCCTGTTTAGTAAGTTCGACATTGTGTATGTAACTCAAAAAGTGGTTAAGGGACAGGCACTGGCAGGCCACCTTGCTAAAAACCCCATGGATGGAGGATACGAACCCCTAAAACTGTATTTTCCTGATGATATCATTCATAGGAGAAGACATTACAGAATCCTATGACGGTTGAGGAATGTTCTTCGATGGAGCAGCAAACTCCAAAGAAGTGGGCATAGGAGCAGTCTAGGTATCAAAAACCTGTCAGCATTATCCAGTGTCCACTAAACTCATGTTTCCTTGCACCAACAATATAGCCGAGTATGAAGCGTGCATTCTAGGGCTCAAATTTGCCATTGACATGAATATTCAAGAGCTACTAGTGATTGGAGAATTAGAATTCCTTATACATCAGGTACGAGAAGAATGGGCAACCAAGAACTCCAAGATACTCTCGTATTAGCATCACGTACAGGAATTGAGAAAGAGGTTCGTAAAGACAAAATTCTAGCAGGCTCCCAGAATCCAGAATGAATTCGTCGACGCATTGGCTACCCTATCTTCTATGATACATCATCCCGACAAGAATTTCATTGATCATATTCTAGTAAAGATCCATAATCATCCAGCTTAATGTGCCCGTGTAGAAGAAGAAGCAGACAGAAAGCATTGGTTTCATGATATCAAGGAATACTTAGTAAAAGGAGAGTACCCGGAGCTTCCCTATCATACTCAAAAGCGCACACTTTGGAGATTCTCCAACGACTTATTTTATAGCGGAGGAATCCTTTACAGGAGGACTCCCAATTTTAGATTATTGAGATATTTCGACGCAAAGGAGGCATCCAGGCTACTAGAAGAAATTCATGCTAGGACCTGTGGTCCACATATGAATGGTTTTGTTTAGCAAAGAAGATACAACGGGCTAGTTACTTTTGGATGACTATGGAAACAGACTGCATCCAGTATGTCTGGAAGTGCCACCGTTATCAAATACATGTAGACATAATAAAGATACCTCCAAGAAAGCTCAACACAACAAGCTCACCGTGGTCGTTCACCGCCTGGGGGATAGATGTTATCGAACCAATCGAGCCTGCCGCTTCCAATGGACACAGGTTTATCCTGGTAGCCACAGACTATTTTACCAAATAGATCGATGCAGCATCATACATAGCAGTGACTAAGAAAGTTGTGGTAGACTTCGTCGGCGACCGCATTATTTGTCGACTCGAAATTCCAGAGTCGATCATTACTGATAATGGCTCTAATCTCAATAACAATTTGATAAATGCTATCTGCAAAATTTTCAAAATCAAATACAAAAATTCTACAGCCTGTAGGACTCAGATGAACGGAGCAGTAGAAGCCGCCAACAAGAATATCAAGAAGATATTGAGGAAAATGATAGAGAAGCATAAACAGTGGCATAGGAAGTTATCATTTGCTCTATTGGGATATCGCACCATAGTCCGCACATCAACAGGGGCAACCCCCTATATGCTGGTTTTGCAGTACAGAGGTTGTCATTCCCGCTGAGGTAGAAATTTCCTCCCTAAGAACCATACAAGAAGCTAAGTTCGACGATGCAGAATGGGTAAAAAGACGATGTGAGCAACTAGCCCTTATAGAAGGAAAGAGAATGAACGCAATATGCCATGGTCAACTCTATCATAACAGAATGTCCATAGCCTTTAACAAAAGAGTCCAACCAAGACAGATCAGACCAGGGCAGTTGGTGTTAAAGAAAATGTTTCTGCATCAAGACGAAGCCAAAGGGAAGTTCTCTCTTAATTCATAGGGCACATACATGGTTCATCAAGTTCTGATAGAAGGAGCCCTCTTACTTGCAGAAATGGACAGAGAAGTCTGGCGAAAGCTGATTAATTCAGATGCAGTCAAGCGTTACTATGTGTAATCTTTATGCTTTCCTTATATGATGTAAATTGAACTATGCCTGACCTTATTCTCGTTTAAGAGGGGATACGTAGATAG